>MVAI01000119.1:0-58235 GCA_014825565.1 Phaffia tasmanica | reverse complement strand
TCTTGATCGCGTAAAGATCCTCACTTTCCCTTTTTATGTGCCATAGGTGGCTGGTTGAACGGAAATTTCCGACAACTTGGACTTCAGGTTGCTTGGGTCCTCATCGGCTTCGGATGGTCATTCGTCGTCACTCTCGCCATCATGTTTGTGAGTTTATCTAGAAGAAGGCATTCTCCCTTTGAATCTTCTTTTGTTGTGGGTTTATTGTATCGCTTACCATGATGGTCGTTTGAACGATTGACGTTCTCTCTTTCCTTCTCCTTAGGTCATCAACCTCATCCCTGGACTTCATTTCCGATCTTCAGAGCAGGCAGAGGTCCTCGGTATGGATGAGACTGAACACGACGAGGTTCGTTTGTTTGACAAAGAAAGAAAAACGTTTGGTACAAGAACAGACGGGCACGTGGTCTGATGTATTTTTTTGGATCACATACACCCCTCTTTTTTACAGTTCGTTCAAGATTACGTGTCTTTCCGTCGAGACGCCGACTTGACAGTCGCTGCACATAAGGCTTTGTCTCGGGTAGCGTCCTCGATTCACAGGGGACCTTCCGGATCGATCCACCGGTCACCCTCGAATGACCCCAAGTTCGATACCAGATACGAGAACGGACTGGCGAATGGGGACGAGGAGAAGGTTCGGCGTGGTCGAGATTTCAAGAAGCACGGCACCGTCGTCGAGGCGACTTCGTCGGATGAAGGAAAAGATTCCGAGACAAAATCTATCGGAATGCAAACCAGGGGTTCAGACTTGAGGCTCAGAAGTCGGAGTCGGGCAAGAAGCATAAAGTCGAATGTAAGCCCTTGAATGAGGAACAAACTTATGAATCAAGAGGTAGTGGGTAAAATCATGGCTGATACCTTTTTTCTCTTGTTTTTTTTTCCTCCTTTTATCAACTCCCTTCTTTTTAGGGTCCCGTGGAAAATGTTGAGATGAACCAACTTGGCTCGTGAGACAATGCTTCCTGGTCAGACGGTTCAGTCTGAATACTCTCGTTTTTCTCTTTTTAAAAAAATATATATATTATAAAAAAGGGACGAAAGAAAATGAAATTCTACAAATATCTACCCATCCTTTTTAAAACACTTGTCCTTTTCCTTGCCTACTCATTATCCGAGTTTCTCCTATTTATTCTCCTTCCACCTAGTTGGTGGCATCTTCTGTCATTCCCCTTAACCCGATAAAAAAAATCGTCACGATTGTAAAGTCTTGAGTAGATTATTGACAGTATACCGGTACTATTTTCTCTTTCTTTTACTTGTATATTCTTGTAATTTTTCTTCTGTTCTTTCTTTCTCCTTTTCCCTCTTCTTTTTCGATGAATGGTTCTGAAGAGAAAGCAAAGGAGAGGGGTAGAATTAAAGACGATGAAACGATAAAATGTTTAAAACGATACTATCCATATCTCACACTGTAGATCGACCGATCGACTGAAAGAGGTCTGGAATCTCGCTCTGCAAAGCCTAGAAACAGTCACGTCCCTTTTTTTTTCTTTTTCTTCTTGATACATATCCCTGAAAAAAGAAAAGAAAAGAAGAAAAGAGAAATTTAAAAAAGAAAAATTAACAAAAATGACATTAATGGCAATATGATTTTCACCCGGTATAATATCTAATGGGGTCCGGCGCGCTATACATCAAACCCTTTCCCCTGGAAATTCTTAAACCGGGAGAATTCTAGCCAACAGTTTGAGCCCCCTAGAATTTACGCTAATTAAAAGAACACATGCTCTCTCTCCTTTCTTGGCTATCAGGAGGGTTGATCCCTCCGAGGGATCTGTTCTGATGATCTTCGTTCTTTTCGTTCTGTTTATCTCTTCTTTACCTTTTCTTCTTCTTCTTCTTCTTCCTCCTCCTTGCCTTCCTTGCCTGCCCTTCCTCTCTTCTTACTCATATATGTACGCTGCTTGTTAAACAAGGGTCTTCTTGATTACATTTGATTCATCTTTCCCTTTTCTTTCTCAGTTTCCTTCCTGCCTCACCGCTTTTCATTGGTTTCTCCGAATCATATCGATTCCCTCTTTTTTTTTCTCCATCCCCTTCTTTTTGCTTAATCCAATAGAAGAAAGAGAGGAGAAAAAAAGTTCTCTTCTAGGCCTTCTTCTATCAAGGAATCTTCCGCTGGTCGGCCACGCTTCTTTCTCTTGCTTTCTCTCGATCTATCCTTATCTTGTCCCTCTCGCTTCCTATTTCTCTGATTATTGACATACGTATATACATACATACATTCAAACACTCACACTCACATACCCACACCCACACCAACACAAAGACGAACCCGAACACATATGATCTTGACGGATACATTCAAACGACAGCAGACGTACGTCTCGACCAGGTTGTTCCTATCCTAAGGCCGTATATCGAGATATGTATGAATTAACTGAATCCTGTTTGACCTTTGGAACGTCTATCTTTTTCTTTTCTTTTCTTTTCTTTTTCCTCTTTGTGGTCGGGGAAACAATCAGTGAATCTGATATTGAGGGCTCATCCTTGACGGATGAAGGGCGCAGGACGTCCACGTATATTGTTTATTCGACGTGAGTTTCTGAACCCTATTCCTCTCTCATCTTTACTTGTGGACGTCTAGATCGGATCGACAGGTCTTCAGAAAGAGATTGATACTAAAGTTTTTAACCTGTTCGATTCCTGCCTCGCCCTGTTCTATTCCATCTCACTCGATCGTAAAAGCTCGACGCGGGCCGAGACGGTCGGTGCTCTTTCTAATACCTCGACTTCTCTCGATTCAGCTTCAACCTTTGTATCCCCTCCTAGAACGTAAGGACGGTTTCTTCCTTCGTTGATTCCCAAGTCTACATGAACTCATGAGCTTATGCGCTTGTGTCTGTACATTCTTTGATCTTCTTTTGCTCTCGCTCAGACCGGCCGCTGCAATCGCTGGTGGTGTCTTGGGCGGAATCGTTTTCGCCTTTATCTCCTCTGTGTTCCTGATTCTTTTCCTCCGCTTTCGGAGGCGCAGACAGGCATCGAGAGAGTTACCATTACAGGACAACAAGCAGATGTTCTATCAACCCGACGATCTCACGTTCCCCGGACAAGCAAGCATGTTTAGGACCAAGTCGGCTGAAATGAACGTTGGAGAGATCAAAAGATCGGTGGAAACGAATGCGCATGTTCGAACCCTCAGCGAAGGATCTCTGATAACAGAACCTCCGGTGGCTCTCATGCCTTGTTCTGTTTCGTCGGTCTCGATGATGACGCCCGTTCGACCCATTCGAGGATCTGTCTCTCTCTCATCTCTTTGCCCATCAAGATCGGAACAATCAATGTATCCTCTTTTGGGTTCACCTACGTCGTCGGACGAACTTATACATGCACACGACCCTTTTGTGGCTTACACTTCTGTCTCCATCGTTCCAGCCCGTTCTATTCCTCGATCAAACTCAAGAACCACACTTGGACTATAAAGTTCTCCTGATCAGAGTATCTTTTTCTTGATTGATCTCAAGTCGGACACATAGAAGAAGGAAGATAGATTGACGTTTGAGTAGATCGACAAGATACGTCCTTCTTATGGTTGTTTGTGTTTTGAGAACACCCTTCCGAGAAGCAACGTTCGAATGGTTCTAGAATCGGTATTGTATATTTATCCCAGGCTCTCTGACAGAGCTGGCTTTGTCGGATCCTCTGTCCGTCGCTCGTCCTCTCTTGTTCGTTTTCCGTTCACACTCCACGATAAAACATAGTAGTTTTCTTTGCTTCGATCCTGCATTCTAATTTTCCTGTGCTTTTCTCACATCTCCTCCTTTGCTTATCTCTTTTCTCTGTAGAACCGCCTCATCTAGCTTTATCTGCTTCTCTCGTATCTATCTGTTTCTTATGTCGACGTACAATGCTTAGTTCTTCAACAACATCGCAGACGGCTACACTGGTAGGCATATTGATTCTCTACAGAATCATTAGACTTAGTCAGCATGCCATCGTACATACTACAAAGAACAACAGCGCAAGATGTCTAAACTTAGTTGGACATGCAACTTTCATAGGCCGCTCGATCAACCTGTAGCATCATCAGCCAAGAAAACGGTAAGGGATAGATGGAAGACTTGAAGATTGAACTCGGCCCGGCCTGGCCTTCCTGATACGGTTTCCTTTCTCTCACTTTGTCCGTTCTCAACTCCAATCGTTCTCAGCCACTGCATTATATGAAAGTTTTTGTGCATCTCATATCCGTGTACTCTTCATTACGATCGGCTTGTTCTTTGGCTTTTGTCTCTTGAGACGATTTCCTTCCTGCTCTTTTTTCTTTTTCTTTTCTTTGTTATAAGCCAACCTTCTTTGCTCCACGAGCGGATACCTTTTTCTTCCTCTTTTGTAGACTTTTCTTTCTCTTTCGTTTCGCCTTACTCGATAATCGCCTTCGCCTTTTTCGTCTTTCGAAGCGATTTTACTCTGTTCGAAAATCCGATCGTTGTTTTGAAAGAGAACGTATCGAACATATCAACGTTTTATCTGTCATTCTCTCCTTTTCTTGTTCTTTTCACATTTCTCCATTTGATCCTTCCTTTGTTTCTCGCCCCTTTATTTAATGGACCGCACAGTATGCGTAAGAACGAGTTGAAGCGACAAAAGACGTCAGTCTGGTATAGTCGTTCGTATATAATGCCGTGGTATTTTTCACTAACTATATCAAGCTCGGCATCTTTTCTTTCTCTTGTATCTCACCACTTTGAGGAATCATCAGTATCACGTCCGTTATACCCACGTAGGTGACTTCTTTATCTTTCTTTGTCTTGATCGAGATGTATTCGCGATCTGAACAATAAGAAGCTGTTTCTTTCCTGAATCTCGATTTTCTTTCGTTCTTCCTTTTGCTTGTATCGATCCAACGCAAAGCGCATCCTCAAGCACCTCATCTTTTAGTCCCTCTCAGGTCACAACTTCTTCCAGTACACTGCCGCCTCCGCCTCCTTATGGTCAACCACCTCCTTCGCCCTCTTTTGCAGCAAATACGTGAGAACTGTCCATTTCTTCGTCTTTTCTCTTTTTTCTTTTTTCTTTTTTCTTTTTCTTTTTTTCTTGATAGCACCACTTCTCTCGCCCTTTTGATCAGTTCCCGCCCTAGCTTTTCGTTTGGGTGTCTTTTTTATTTATTTATCTTATCTATATGAATCAGCGCGATAGCTGCCATCATCGGCGGAGTCATCGGTGGGGTTATCTTCCTCATCCTTATCCTAGTGGGTCTTTTTCTCTTCATGCGCACCCGGAGGCGATCCCGACAGAGACAAGCGTCGAGCGACCTACCGCTGCAGAACAACTGGCTGAATCTCAGTCAACGCGGAACGTGGGTCAAACAACGAGACAGCTCTCTGTCAGTCAGAGCGCAGGAAGATGACAGAGACAGAACTGTAGGTGGGGACGAGAAAAGCGAAGGTCACTCACATTCAAACATCGTTGAAAATGATACCCCTCGAGCCCCATTCGCTCTTGCGCCGTTCGAGGTTTCCGTCCCGACAGGTCCACTTGCTTCCATCCAAGAGATGTCCTCTGGTCCCACGATTTATACTCCAAGAGCCGAAGAAACGTTTTACTCGTCATCGGCCCCGACTACCTCGCCTAGCCAAGTTGATCATCCGAGTGATTTTTACCACTCTGCCAATTCATCTCCTTCTAGAACAAACTGGACCGTTTCGGATCAGTCAGAATGGGGTCGATCTGGTAACGCATTCACTCAAATGGGTGTCGGTCGATCGACAGATCGAGACAAGTACGTTCGTTCCAGTTCCGATCATCGTCTTGAAAGGGTTCTGTCGATCGACATGACAGGCGCTGGTGTATTCTGCAAGATTGAACGTTATCATAGTTCGTCGCCAGTTGACGGTCTTGTTTCTTCTAGTCTTTTGCCAAACAGGCAACGCGAGCTGAACTCGCCAGAGTATGCTGCCGACGGGATACAGTTCGGGAAAGCCTTCTGAGAGTAATTTGTCTTTTCTCATTCTCCCGAGCATTGCTTCTAGCTCGTTGGATCTCCTACCGCATATCATAGTTCTTAGTCAATCAATCAATACATTCAACGTAATTCAATCTCTCCCTTGTTCTCGCTTGTAAGTTAGTTAGTACTACAAAATTATGTCTTCCTCTCTCTCGAACTCTCTCTCTCTCTCGAACTCTCTACGATACGCGGCACCCTATGTGACATCGAGCGAGCTGTTGGTCAATCTTTTCTGTAGTCAGATTCAAAATGAGTTCTGAATAAGGTGATCTTTCACAGACGACTTGTGCATCCAAACGTATGGCATAAGCAGACGATACGTATTTCTAGGTAGATTTCCATACGTAAACAACAAGAGATTCGAGATGACAAGATGGAGATGATGTATAATCAATCGACGTGGTAGGTCGATTCTAAAGCAGATAGCAGGAGAAATGTGTGTGAAACACAGAAGAAGGGAATCGATGTTAAACAATCGAATCTAAACACATGTCAAACGGTCAAGGAAGGGAAGGCGTCCAAGATTTTGCGCGTGCGCACTCTTTCATTTCGAATACTGCTCAATCACTCTTTCCGTTCGTATCCGACTTCTTTCAAGACTCTGTCGAGCCCAAACTCCCTCAACAGCTGATCACACCCAGGCTTCATGAAGAAGTACCCGACAAAGCCCAAGCCGTTGATACTAAACTTGAGTTTATCTTCAATCTCGATATCTTTGTCCGACCGGTCTTCTTTGGCCTCTTTCTTTTGCCTCGTCTTCTTCTCTCTTTCTTCCTCTGCTTTCTTTGTCAGCAACTCCTTCAGATGATTCGGTACGGGTACCTCTACGTCCCTACTCTTTCGGGGAATCGTGTGAAACCCTCGGAGGGTAAGCAAAACGTTATGGGATCTCACACCCTCGGACTCGGGCGGCGCTCCGTGGGATTCGAACTGCCCGAGATGAGTCTCGTAGATCTCCTGAAGAGAGGCCGGGGTGATCTCCTGCGAGGGCGTCGTGGTAGGATCAGAGGGCGTAGATGTAGATGAAGGCGGTGGTGATGATGATGCTGAGGAGCTGAGTGATGGCGTAGAACTCGAAGAAGCAGTCGAGATCGAAGGAGCCGGTTGATGGTGTTTCGAGGTGTCGGGTAAGGGAGTGAAGAAGTGCACATAAGGTAACGGAAGGATATGAGGTTCTATTGAAGAATAGAGAATAAAATTCAACAAATCACGAACAAAAAGACAGAGAGAGGGACGAAAGAGAAGATTAGATTGAATCTCAGCATATGGTACTTGACAGAATTTGTTGATCTCGCTCCAGACCAACGGATCCAAGGCTCGTGGACTTACTCTGCATATCGTTTTCAAACTCACCCTTGACCTTCTCGGATAGAGCTTCGATAGGCATCTGGTCTTGTCCTTCGGGAATTGGGACCACCTGGATATGCCGATGAGGTTGAGACGCTCCACTTAGCTTGCCTACGCTATTAGTGGCAGATATCACGATAAGTGGTCAACATGAATGTCTCATCGGGGCAAAAACTTAACAAACCATCAGTTATTCAGAAAATTGAAACCCTCCCTTACTTGACAAAGACAAAACCTCTGCGTCCGGCTTTCTCCATTGCTTTGAGGACCCTCCAAGCTGCCCATAAATCCTCTGTTTCGAGCGGATCGGCTTGGATGGCCCATCTATGAGACACTAGCACAAATTGCTCCGGCAGAAAACAGAACTTGTTGAGCTGAGTGGTTTTCATTAAACCATCGGTAAATAATTTGGCACATGTGTCAGATCGTCCATCATTCTATAGTAGAGTCAACGGAATAGAGCAGAGAATAGAGATAATACCAAGGAGTGGTAGCCTTCGTCTAAATCGGTTAAAAACTCGGCAGGTGCGAATGGCTCCGCAAAGGGATCTTGTTTTGGCTTGGATCTCAGATCAGGTAGCTCATCCGAAGGTGGTGGCTTTTCTGAAAGCGAAGGGATTACGTGAATTCTGTCTGTTTAAACCAATGCCGTATCCGTCGTCAGGACAATCGTCTGAAATACATGGACTGGCCAGAGAGAGAGAGAGAGAGACGAACAGGGAACATCACGGATAGAGACCTCTACCACTTTTTTCGTGTCGTAAATGTTGATCTTTCCAGTTTCGATACCGTGGTCTATTCATGATTCATAAAAGTGAAACGTCAGTCTTTTCTTCTATATCGATAAGTTAAGTATTTAGGTTAAAAGAATCCCTGGAAAGAGGCTGACCGTAAACCTTATGGAGCACGCCTATCAAATTATGCAGTTTGTCTTCTTTCCGATCCATGCCTCAAAAAGGATGTGCTTTCTAGAGATGAATCTAGGATAGATGTCTTCTGAAGAGGAGGTAATAAGCGTTCGTGCAAGCATTCTCGGGTAGAGAGTATCCAGGTTGAGCGCTGTGCCCCACTTTGCTGTGCTGATCCTACGCCACACCAAGACTATTTATTTATTTATTTATTTTCATTAGATGACATCGTTTAATCATGACCCCTAGTCCGAAACAGACAATCATACGGAGCACATGATAGAATACAATTTACAAAACAGATAGAACGCAGCAAACCCGTGAAGGTGATACTACTCAGGCTCTATTTCTAGACCCCTATGAAGAGAAAGAACAAGAAAAGAACAAGACAGCGACCTAAGTCTGCTTAGCAAGAAGCTACATTTACCACACCCCCATGTCATAAGAAATAACGATCGCATCTTCATCAGTCCCAGTCTTTGTTTACACTCGTCAGAAGAAAAGAAATTCACGAGACTCACCACTTTGACGGCATCGTAAACTTTTCTTTGACCGGCAAATAACAAACTGGCCGTCAGAACGCTCTGCAACAACTTGGCCTGCATTCCCCGGTATAGACCTTGAATTCCTTCTTTGCCAAGGATCTGAAGTAGGGCCGACAAAATGGATGGATAGGCATGCGAGTTCGATTGCTGTTTCGAACAAATAGATGACGTCAGAACATTTCAAGAAACAAAGGTATGCAGAGAATCAGAAAACGTACAAGTCGGGACTTGAGGAGGACCAAAGGGTAGCTCAAAGAAGTAGCGACTAGTTGAAGACCAACAGTTTTGAAATCAGTTTTCTGTGTGTTGGTCTTGGCTTTCTCTTAACCAGTCAAGCGTGATATAGACGTACATAATTTGGCCAATGCGCCTAGGATAAAGATGTCAATATCGGAGAGTTTGCCGACAGACACCCCACGCTTCCGTCGAGTGGCCAGAAGCAAGTTTTGCAGTTGCTCAAACGCGGTGTACTAGTGGAATAGGATGAGACCACCAATGATCAGCTCTCTTTCCCGTTTTGGAGAAAACATATAAAACTAGCGACACACTTGAAGTACAGGATTAATGACCAAAACAAGAGCAGCCTTAAGTCCTCGCCAGAAACCCTGAGGTCCACTCTCAGCCAGAATATCATTGATGGACTTTGAGATTGAGGGAGAGGGAGAATTGGGATGAAGGTGAGTGTAGGTCGATTGATGCGTCTCTGAGGTCATGAAATTTCCATCGATGTTTCAAAAAGAAACAGTTTATCAGTCTAAACAAACGACACAAGAGAAGTAGATATTAGAAAACGAACGGATGACCCAAAGTGGGTTGGTTACCACGGTTGTGGCGGTTCCTGTTGGATGATTCGGAAATGAGAACAGTGATAAGATCAAGGCAATCACCGTTGATTAGTTAGGTATTCCAGAAAGTATATGCAGAGGATGACGAATAAGGACAAGAGTAACGTACCAGCGACTACTCCGGCCAATATGCTCTGTCCAACACTTAGATTTCCATTGTTTCTCTTTCGAGCAGACTCAGACGATAAAGAGTAGGCAAAGTCTTGTCTCCCATGGTACATAAACAAGTCAGCTTTCGAATGAACCAAGAAGATTACGACTCGAAATGAATCCTCTCACAGTACACTGCGTTGGTTACCCCGATTCCGAAGAGGGAAGATGAAAGCCCAGAGTACAGTCCAGATACACCTTCTTGCTCGAAAATTCGTAAGATCGTCGATTTTTCAGTGATTGATTTCTAAGTTTCCGTTCAGAACGAGAAGATGTTTTGATTCGAATATGGAAGAGAGATGCTCAAGGTTAGGGATCAAATCTGTTACTCATCAAGATTAAGATAGAGCTCACTAGCACTCTGATGCCCTCGGCATCTTTCGATTTAGCCTTTTCCGTAACGGCATCCCGGGTAGAGGCAACGACTAAAGGATAGGTAATACACTACTCAATTTTGAAATACGATATATATCAACGATCAGCTCGATCATCTGAAGCGGTTGATATATATATGATCACTAACTAAGGCTCCCATTCCGGCTACCGACCCTGCCAGCGATTGAATTCTACAAATTTTGAATGATCGCCCGATTCGATCAGCCTTGTTCATGTCCGTGATCAGTGAACCTCAACTTGATGCAGAAGCCTGCATGATGTCCAGGGGAAGGGAACTTTAAATGAAATATAAACTCATAACGGTTCAGAACTTACACAGATTCGCTCATTTTTATTCTTTGTTTCAAGGTTTTTTTCTTCTTTTGGGTGAGACTGATGAAGGTTGAAGGTTGAAGGTTGAAGGTTGCTGATGGGATAAAGTATGAGCTCCTAGAGCTTAAGAAACGTTCATCCAGTTAACCGGCAAAGTAGATAGCCGGTCACCTCAAAGTAAATGAATAGCGCGTATTTACTTAAGTAAAGTTACTTAAGTTACGCGACGCGTCTTTCAGCTCTTTAATTCTCTACAGCCTACTTGCTCACCATATCATCTCACCAAACATGGCTCGTAAAGATCAAGCGAACACTACTGCTGTTACTCAACAGCAGCAGGATGAGGAGATTAACAATGGGATTGGTTAGTCTCTCTTATTTGTTTCGTTTTTTGCTCTCGTATAGAGGAAAGGGGTTGAGCAATCTATGTCATGTTAGCTTTCTTGTGGAATACGTAAACTTAATTCGCAAACTGTCTGCTTCTTTCCCTGATTTCATGGGGGCCTTTATGGGACAACATTGTAGAAAATTATGAACTCCAACGAAGCATTTTGACCCGAGTAGCTAAGGAAGATGTTTGTCCTTGATTCGTTCCGATCGATCAGCTTGTGTATTATTCTCTCCAGAAACGAGTATGTGGTTGACTGCTGACAAGCTGTTATTCATGTCCGTCCGTCATTAAACTGAATTGAAACCGCGTACAGCTACCTCCGTCGGTGAAGATACAGAAGGATGCTATGTCTGGGATAAGTAAATCGGCTACTGTGTTTATCAATTATCTAGGTTTGTTCGTAATCTTGACGAATGTGTCGACTTTAGACGATGGATGAAACAACCTTTGGAATATGGCCTGATTTTCTAGCCTGTGTCTGATTATCTGATGTATGGAAAACATCTTTCTTTTCTTCTTATTTCTAGCTTCGACGTACGTTCTTTTTACCTCTAAATCTTTCTAATGCGTTCGTCTTAGTTTGACCAGATAGTTGACATAAGCAAGTGTCTCTTGACAGTGCCCATGAGATATCTACCGCTCGTGGGGTTAAGACAATCTCCGCTGCAGATGTATTGAACGCGCTTGACTCTGCTGGGTTTTATCCAGAAGAGTTGTCAGAAGAACTCGAACGAGAACTCGAAGGTCTGTTGTGATTTTTGCTATCGTTATTGTTCTTCTTTTTTTTAGCCCTCAGCGCTCTTCATTCCATTTTTGACCCCTTCTACATCTTGCTTCTTTTCTTATTGTCTTCGCTTGTTGACTCTCTCTCTCTCTTTCTTGTACATGCCTTCAAAATTAACAATAGCATATCGAGCGATTCCGAAAAAACCAAGACCGTCCAAGTCAACGGCGGTGGCAAAGAAGGCGGCGTCCAGTGCACCTTTGCCTGTTGGTTCTTCAACAGAAGATCCTCCTGAAGTGGATGAATTAGAAGACGATGATGACGAAGAGGATGAGAAGATGGATCAAGAGGTAGAGGAAGAGGAGGAGGAGGAGCCGGAAGACGAAGATGACGCCGAAGAGGAGGAAGACGAGATCGAAGGTGATGAAGAAGGCGAAGGGAATGTAAATCACGGGGAAGAGGATCAACCTATGGAGAACGTCTAAAGTTTCGATTGATTCTCCTAGTTTTTATGTTTTTTTTTTTTTACAGAGGCGGGAGGGCGTCACGTTCCTTTTCTTCTTTTCTTAATCTCTCTTTTTTTGTATTGGGCTCCTGACACATACATAGAACCCGACCATCCTTCGCAACTTGCTCGGCTTTCCAACGCATGGTGGTTCAATCATTTGAATGTGTGGCTCATCCTTTTGCGGTTGATCAAAACGACAGAGAGTAGTATCATAAGTCGACCGAAACATGATGATTTCTTTGACCATAAAGCCAAAGAGTGAAAATAGAGGGAAAGAAAAGAATTTAAAAAAATGAGAAAGGGAGAAGCTACAAAAGAAAACATCTCAGTAAAGGTAATGAGTAGAGGTGGAGGTAGCGGTTGATCTGAGTCAAGACGCAAGGTGGCAAAAGCGCTACGCTTCGCCAGGCAGAAGAACGAAAGAGTTTAGGGAAGATTGATTGGGGAAAAGAGGACGCAGCTCAACCAGAAGAGACATTTCTGAAGGCGTGAGGAAGGGGTAGTTGGTGGATCGGAAGAGGACAAAAGTAGAAGATGTGATGAGGTTGGTTGGTTGAAGCGAGCCTGATAAAGACTATGTATGGAGGCTGTCTCTATATTTTTAGATCAGAATGAAAAGAGGATGGATGAAAACGAGAAAATATGAAGTGTCGGCCGGAAAGGTTAAAACACGTAAGCCTTGAAACCGTTCCAGGCGGCCGCTCCGACAGCCATGACACCTGCACCTGCTAAGGCCGGCCTCAATCCAGCTATTCTCAGTATTTTCCAGACAGTCGGTATAAGAACACGTAAAACGGATATTCGTCGGCCAGTTCCAAAGGTGGATCGAATGTTCATGGAGAAATAGAAGAAACACAGGTCCTCAGACAAAGATATTAGCGTTTGTGTCGAGTTTCAAGATACTTGACCAAACAAAGGTGTTAGGATGTTACGTACACGTCGACTTGTATAGAGCTCCACTGAGCGCACCCGAGATGATGGATGTCACTTGGTCGGACGTGTTCGGAGGAGAGAACTTGTAGACGGTGTTGTTAAGGATGTTGTAGAAGATTGCTATTGAAGTTGAGGTCCAAAAGAATACCAGTGAGTTCATCGAATCGAAGAAAGAAGGCACTTTGCAGTTTTAATGATGCAGAAAGGCCATGGGATTGTGACGGCTTTCTTTATCATTTCCCAGCAACAGACCGATAGACGAAGAAACAGGGGAAAGATATTGACTAAAAGAAGACGAGAAAACTCACCAAGAGTACCAGCAGTGTTAGCGTAGTAAGTTCCTCGCATGCTTCCAGCATTAAGCATAGCGTTCCATCGAAGCTTTCCACCCATTTTTCCAGGTTTGCGCAATCCATCAAATGCTCCAAGCGCACCTCCGGCAAAGAGACCTGCATCGATAGGGAAAGCAGAAGCAAGAAAGAAAAAAAAAGGGGAAGAAAGAGTACATAAGTCGACAGATCGATAAGAAATACTTAATATGAAAGCTTTGAGAAAATGGAAGGGTAGATAAAGAGAAGAAAATGCAATGCCCTCCGCAAACAAGATAGAAAGAAAGAGAGGGGGAGAAGACACGAAAGATAGACGAACCAGACACATAAGCCGTACCGGCTCCAGTTTGAACATCATCCAAGAAACCTCTGCTTCCCAAGATAGATCCCTCCATATTGGTCTTATCCTCCTCAAGAAGAAGATAATCCATCTGTTCGTTCGTGCCAAGTCCGGCAAATGGGTGAAGCTCTTTGTGAGTGATGCTGTTGGTAAACAAGGACTCAGCCGTCGGGCTGGCAAACGCATCTGTTGTCGACGAAGACGAGCTAGGGGATGACGAAAAGGAAGTGGAAGAGGAAGATTGAGATGACGAGTCATCTTGGAATACTGGCTGACTGTGATTAGCGCTAGCCTGAGCCGAGCCCCGATCGCCAAGGAAAGAAGTGAAGGACATGCTACTGGTTAAAAGGGCGGTAGAACAAAAAGATCAAGTCGAGGATCGAGGTTGTCAGCAAGTGGGAGTGAAGGGCTACCTAGATGAGAAAAGAAGAAAAGAAAAAAGAGAAGACACTTAAGCTAGTACATATATATGAAATATTGATGATTCTTTAGTAGGACCCAATACAAAACTCTCTAATACAACTTTGTAGTCTTTTTCTATTCCTCTCCAGATCTTTTTCTTTTTCGTTCTACTACCATCATCGTCATCATTACCCTACAACACACTTGATCATCATGTCTTTCTCTAGATCTGTTTCCCGAGCGACTGGTTCTTTGTTTCGCGTTCGTCTGACTTCTCCTACGGTTACTCTTGCTCGGCCTATGCGATCCTCTCCGGTCGTTCTCCCTCGAGCATTCTCAACGTCGTCCAGGATGTTTGCTAAGGGTACGTGTTTGTCTCCTGATATATGCTTATACTCTCTTTGTCTATGTTGTCATCCCGATTTTTGTTTGTTCTATCGAGCCGGTATTTATACATATGGGCTAACTTGTAGTTTTTCTGGGAATGTTATCCCAATTGACTGATCTATTCATTCTACTTGGTAGCTGTTGACGATCCGTTGCCGGTAGAGTCGGAGATTCCTGCCGAGTATGCCGAGCATATTGAAGGTGGAAATTCGTACATTGATACCGGAGACTATGAGAGCGCTAGAGATTCATTCGCAAAGGCCCTCGAGATTTACCGGAGTCCTGATGTATTGTTTAACAAGGGTGTCATGGAGTACTGTCTGAGTACATCCTCTCTTTCGCTCTTATGATCAATCTGATGTCATGCGTCAAGACCAAGACATCAGAGATCATCGATATCGAATACACATGCTGAAATTTTATGCGGTTTTGTTTTGAATTCCTCCTCCCTTATCCTTCAAAAAAATTCAAAAAAAAAAATAGAGGATCACTCGGCCGCCATTTCTTCTTGGTTAGAGTGCATTGCGTTGGATCCTGAAAACACGGATGCCCACTCCAGTAAGCATCTGAGCTTGTTTGGCTGATCTGATGACTTTTTCGGTTTCGGGAGTCTGATAGATGCTTGTTTGATGTCCATGACCGTCTCTACCTAGACCTCGCTTCTGCATACGTACTCTCCGATCCACCCAAAGCTCACTTGGCCATCAAGCACCTTCGGTCAGTCGCGCCTGACCCTTCGATCCTATGTGCATGAGAGACGAATTTGAATTGATAGTCTCCGTTCTACTTTACCATCCATAGCGCGGCCATTGAGATTCGACCTCTAGATGGAGAGATCTGTTTCAACCTAGCGGCTGTTCTTGAAGCTAGTGGGTGACCTTATCTCGCATTGGTTGACGTTTGTTTGCCCTCTTTGTTCTGACGGTCCATGTAACTATGGGCCTGGTTTGGTTTCTTGTTGCTTTTTTCAGCAAACCAACTCAGAGAGAGTTTAGAAATGTATGAACGATCCCGAGGGTTGGGTATTGCTCGTGCCGAGCAGAACGTTCGAGCTGTATGTGGATCTTTGTTTCTCTATAGTAAGATAGCTCGCCCGGTAGCGACAGTCGACGTTGACGAATCGTGATCCGTTAAATTTTTGTATTCTCTTCTAGGTTGGTGCCAAGATCATGGCCTCTCAAGAAAAAGAATGAGACAGTTTGAGGACAAGAAGGAAGAGAGAGATATAGAGAGAGAGATGATATGTCATTTCGTTCGGCCTTTTTTCGTGCTTTCTCTCAACGTCACTTTTGTCGATTTTTATTTTTCAATGGAAGCTAACACACCCTTCCTTAAGACGGTGATGCTGTTTCAGTTTTTCCGTTCGTCGCAAGAAATCAGAGCGAATGACTCCGTTTGTTTAATCTACGAGTGTTATCAATCAGGATGCAAATCCGCAACAATGATGTGATTGATATAAAAATGAATACATTTCGATTGTGTGCGTATATGTGTGTGTGCGTGTGGATGAGCCTATGTGTGTAAGAACTCTGATAAAAGCGTCACAAATCAGTGTGGCACGTGAATATGCGGTGCAACTCACATTCAAACCCACGTGGGTCAAATTTGCCACCCTACAGAAACCATTGACTCGAAGAAGATCGACAACATTAAACCAACAGGCGGATAAATAAGTATAAGCGTCTTCGACCCCCGAACGCCCACTCGGTGAAATAAACAATTGAGCTATCGGTGATTACTTATTATTTCGAAATTGATCCCGGTCGATCTTCAGGAACACAGAGAAGCAGGAAAGAATCCACAGCTCAACTTGTTCGAGGAACTCGAGATTCGGGCGAGTCTCTTCATTCGTCGCAACACGAACGACGTTCCTAAACTCCGTTCCCTCTTTCTTGCCCGCTTCATTCGCACTCGCCTTTTTTTTTTCTTTTTCTTCTTTTTTGCCGTTCGCTCTCTTTATCCGTCAACTTAGTAGTCGTTTTTTCCACGTCTTATAATTTTTTTTCTCTGGTCGAGCATCCCTCTGGGTTGGTACTAATTGTTCCTGCGTGCTTACGCGTTTCAAGTATGTGTTTTCATTGAATTCATTCAGACATACCTTTTTCTTTTTTCTGTTTTTTTTTGCCTCTTGCCGAAGCGTGTTCCCTGACAACTACTATCTATCTATCTATCTCGACTCACGGATCTCTTCTCTTGATATATACACATAGACCTCGGAAGGACTTAAAAGTTTTTCTCTCCATACTTCTGTTCTCTTCTTCCTTCTTTCTCTCCGTCTCTCTCTTTCTTTTGGACCTGTTCTCTTTTCTTTCTCTCTCTCTCTGATCTTTGACCTTTACTCAACACTCGCCCTTCCTTGCCTTGTCCTTCGTGTTTGTACATAACCTGTTGCTTCTGCTTTTCTCTCAGGGGTTTGAAGAGATCACGGCAAATCTCAAACGCGCTGGTTCGTCCCTAGAATCGCTTTTACGTCTAGGACCCCCGCTCTTGCTAAAGGATCCTCTGTTCAGCTGTCATCTTCTGGTCGTTCTGCCTACTTTCCTTGTTTGTTCCCTTGCTGGGTTTATTCTTGCTTCTCTTGTTTTCTTTCTCTCCGTCCGATCGACTTTGTGGTACATTCGTTGGTTCTCATCTCGATAAATTCTCCCAGCACAGATCTTCTTAAATCCGTCGCCTTTCTATCTCCAAATTCCTCTTCACAGCCCCACTTATCTTAGTATGACTAGCCCGACTGAGCCATCAACCGGAGTGTCCGGGAGCAGTACCGGAATTAGAATTCAATCTGGGATCAAAGCAGATTCGGAGGGATCGACAGAGGGGGATATTCTCGAAACAGTACAGAACCAGAGTTCGACAGGGTCTTATTCCAGTTCTTCGGTGAGATCTAGCCACGAATCGGATAGCCACAGGTTTGTTCAAGTCCCTCTTTTTTTTTGTGTGTTGTTCCGTTCCCGCTCATCGCTTGGTTGTCTTGGTCGTGATTTTTTATATATATTTTTCTTTCGTCACTCATTCTATCGACAACAGTCGCGCGTCAGTTTGTCAACCCTAATTTTATTCCCCTTGTTTTCCCTCGGGGGCACTAACCTGAAATTCAACTTTTAATATCCTGTAATGATTTAGAAGTTATTCTTTGACTGTCGTTCAACAACCAGGTGGAGCATCTGAGAGTGGTTCCGATATGCTCTCCCGATTGCCTCTCAATCCGGCACTCATCGTCAGATTGGACGGATACGACTCGGAAGGAGATTCGGTCGATCTGTACGTCATTTTTATTTCAAATAAAACGTTTTGATTGCCAACTGGAGTAATACACGCGCTTATTTCGTGTCTTGTTCTCGACTTGAAATGAAAATGATAATTGGAATATCTTTTCATCCGAATGGCCTTGCTTTTGCTGCACTCCGTGCCCGTACTCTTTTCTTTGTTATTTTGATCAAACTCAGTGAAAATATTCTTCCTTTTCTGATATGCCATCTCACCCTCCTCCCTGCATTGGCCCCGTCTGAATCGACATCGACGACATCAGACGAACCGTCCCGGGCTGTGCCACTTCCTCTGGATCAAGTCCGAGTGCCCGGTCCCGATCCTTCTTCCCAATCACCTGCTCGCCCGGAACTCTCCTCGTCGTACTCTGGCTCGAGCGACCCAAAGTCGTCCCCGGCTTCCTCGCCGATAGAACCCAAATACTATAGAGCGCTCTACGGGAACCTCGTCTCTTCCGCTTTTACACTCTCGTTCTCCCAAAGCTTGGATGGAAAACCTATCTATGGTCAGTACTTTGTCTTTCCGGACGTGAGCGTCCGGTTTGTGAAAGGAATGTTCCGATTGGGGATCACGCTCTTCAAAATTCCGGGACCAAATCAATCGCCGCCGTCCCAAGAAACACTCGCCTACACTACGAGTCATTCGTTTGAGATTGTTTCCAGGGAAGATTACCGTGCACCTAGTGAGTTTGTTTTACAAATATATATATATATATATTTATATATTCTCTCTCGGGTCGTCTTGAGTTCAAGCATGTATCAATGTACCATCTTTTACCTCATCAGGGCAAACAGCCATGACAGCAAGTGCGATCGACCAAGGCGTTCGGATGTATTCTCACGAAGTCAATCTCTAGAGATAACATAGGAATACAAATCCGACCCGATCGGGTTGAACCGTATTTCTGGATTATTGTTTTGCTTTACTTTATTTTATTTTATTTTATTCCTTCGGTACCTTTTTCTTCTTTTTCTTCCGTCTGGTTTCAGATCGATACTTAGACAAAAAAAAAAACGGAACGAAACCGAGAATGAACTCGATTAATTGATAATTAACAACAACAACAACAACATTTCATACTCTTTCCTTCTTTTGCTTTGTTTCTTCTTTTGCCCGATCATGTCCTACTTTCGTCGGATTCTCCATTCCTTCTTTTCTTCTTTTTTCCTTTTCTTTTTTTCTTTTTTTCTTCTTTTCATCTATGCAGGTTCTCGTTCTGATCCGACCATTCTACATCTTGATCTCTAGATTTCTTTGTCAGGTTCTTCTTCCTCTTTGGATTCGTCTTTTCTTCATGCCTTTTTCTCTTTTCTTTCTTTTTGGAGTTCATTCTTTTCATCTTTCATACCATACGCATACACGGGTTTCCTTCTTGTCCTGTCTCTCTCTCTTCCTCGTCTTATGTTTTCTATGTCTATGTCATCATAGAACGGCTCTTTAATCGTTTTTGCTCTTGTTGCTCTTGTTGTTGTTATTGATCTTACTGCTCTATCTTCTAAAGCTAGACCAGAGTTCAAGACTAGGGGTTCATTCGTTTAGGGGACAAAACGCATGGCCATCTTGAATCAGAGGACACAAGAGTGAGGTGGGTAGGTTTGTCCGAACTAACGGGGGGGAAAGAGGAGAGAGGGAAGGGAGGGGGGAGGAAGGGAAGAGAAGACTGGAATAAATGAGCAAATGAATGGATGGATGGTAAAGATTGATTAAGAATTAGACACAAAATGAGGAGAGAAGAAAGAGAGGTAAGAGCAGAAAGTCGACGAATGAGAGACTTGGAAAGAGACTATACTCTTCGAACGATCGACGAGTAACTCAGCAGTCGTTGTCCTCCCTCGGTTTCTTCTTCCCCTCCAGCACCACCTCCTCCGTTGCCGGCAGTCCCGGCATTCGCTCCTGATTCTGTCGGAAGTGATCCGACAATCGGACCAAGAGCATCCGCCCCAGTAGCTGACTTGAACGAGCTCGATAATCCAAGATTGATGAGCGCCAACTTTGCTTCGATCAAAGCTACCTCTGCCACTGGTGATCCGGTGTTCCCTCCTGCCCCTCCTCTACCGCCACCGCCACCGCCACTGCTGACATTACCAGTGAGGGTTGAGCTTGGGCATGCGGTCGGTTGGCTGGATGGGTCGTAGAGCGCCGCAGGTGTTTTCAGAACTGGCCGTCGAGGCTGAAAGTCATCATCGCCATCGTCGTTGATAGCGGTGGTGTTGACTTCAGCATGATTTCTGCCTTGGTCGTTAACGACCGTTCTCTTTTCTCGTTGTTGTCCTTCCATATGTTCTGAGAGTTGATGGGTACGAGACTCGGTGTTCGCAGAAGAGGAAGAATGGTCTACCGGTGAAGACGCGTGGGAGAACCCAGTCGGTCGATTGGACGCTGGCGCGCCGAGCGTGGAGGTGACAGGATGGAAAGAAGATCCCGCCGGTGTAGCTTCCGTCGGGCTAAATGCCTTTTCAGTAACAGAAGTCTTCCGAGACGGTCCGTTCCCGAAGCTCAGTCTTTTTGATCCAGCGGCCGTAGCCTGTCTTCCTGCCCCACCGTTCCAGATACCTGTCCTTTCTGACCCGGCTCCTCCTCCTCCTCCATTCTCGCGCGGCTCGTCTGACTGTTGGCGAGCGAATGTCATTCCTGCGAGAGGAGGAAAGTCTGAGCTATTCAGCTGGCTCAGAGAACCACTAGAGAGGATTGGATCCGGTCGTCTAAGGTCGAACTCTAGATGATATTCCCCCCCCAAATCAGAATAAAGTACAAAACTATTAGCATCGAAAAAAAATTCCAAGCGCTAGGAGAGGAGAGGACACACGTTGATTACCCACCGACCAATCCGGTCGAGGAGGCAGAGGGTGATCCTTGGGTGGCGGGATAGAAGCTACATGGGATGACGCCGTCACTCTCGACGCGGACGAGATTGTCGAAGACTGCAAACAAGAAGAGAAGAGAAAGGAGATTCTAAAGATCAGGCCCCGGAGACCCTAGTCAAAGAAGAATGGACAACAAAAGAGATACAAAACCTACAGGTGAAGAAGGTCGGTCGTTCCCAGATTCCCTCCTTCTGAACGTCTCTCTGGTCGAACTAGAACCGGAGGTTGGACTATCTCCCCACCCACCTCTACCTCCTGGACCTCCGACCGAACTGCCGGACCAACCACCTTGCCTAATCCCAAGTCCACCGGTCCCTGTTCCAGAGCTAAGTCGCCTACTCGAACTCGTTGAGCCTCTGGAAGGTGGTCTACTAAGACCGCTGTCGCCATTGTAGGACGACACACTAGAGCCTGATGAGCGGTGTTGGGTATAAACCGATGAACCTGAGTTCGCGCTATTGAACGCCGGAGGAACCGGATTTGGCGGACCGTTCGGATTCGGTTGATAGACGAACCGATGGGGCTGAGCACCAAATGAGAAGTCTTGGGGATGAGGCGATCCCGATTGATAATAAGCCGGCCCTGCACCCGTCCGATCACCTGGATAGAATGAGCCATGTTGTGGTTGCTGTTGCTGTTGCTGTTGGTGCTGGGATTGATGGGCATGATCTATCGAGCTAGACCCTGAAGATGGACTTGCCGAGGGTGTGGCAATGTAACCAGAGAATGATCCGTTGGTCATCAACATTGGTGATTGGACGAAGCCGCCTATCGGGTTGCCTGGCGAATTCGGGTAGGGATGCGTGCCTGAATAAGGTGAAGAAGATCCAGCAGATCCTCCCAAGCTCTGTCGCTTCCCACCGGATACAGTGAATGGGGATGGTTGGGAGGGTGGTTGTGAGGGTGGAAGTAGAGCCTGATGTTGAGATTGATGTGGTTGTGAGGGTGAATGTTGAAAGTGGGGAGGTCGTTGCCCGGTATCGTAAGGAACAGCAGGGATGAATACGTAGGCCTGGCCACCTCCTGGAGGTTGATAAAATGCGTGGGCAGCGACGTAGGCTCCCTGGGGAGGCAATTGGGTTGTTTGTTGTTGTTGTTGTTGTTGATGCTGCTGTTGATGTTGCTGTTGCTGTTGATGTTGCTGTTGATGTTGCTGCAGTTGATGTTGATGTAGTGGTGGTGGCGGTGGGCGAAATTGAGAAGGCGTTGTGGTCGGCGGATACGTCTGTTGGTGGATCGGGGGTCGATAGGATGGCTGATAAGATTGTTGATGAGCTGGTAGTCTGTAACCAGAACCTCCAGTGTTTCCGCGACGGTACGACTGAGCGGGTGGTCCATTGGAATATCCAGATCTGGAAGAAGATGCGCTGGAGTGAGACGAGTAGTCGCTCGAAGGTCGGAACAACGATGGGGAGAGTGAAGGGGAGGGTCCAGTCCTGACGGATGCAGACGCAGACGAGGCGGAAGCCGAAGAGAACGGGATTCGGGAGTTGGATACGCTCGAGCTGCTAGAGCTGCTCACCGATGGGAAAACGACCGAAGAATACTCTCCGCCATCCGGGACTGCATCCGGGATGGGAGAAACCATCTGGGAAGGTGATGTCGTTGTTGTCGTTGTTCCTGATGAGGAGGCAGCCGGGTTGAATCCGGTAGAAGGGTCGAACTCTGGAGCCAAAGGTCGAAGTGGGTTTTGGGCTATGCTCGGATGGAAAGAAGGTCGAGAAAAAATGACTGGGACGGAATCTGTTGATGAGGTCGACGAACTTCTCGATCTAGATGGGACAATAGGGACCGCTTTGGAGGTTCCGGCGCTTTCTCTGTCTTCCATCGGATTCCCAGCATCAGTTTGAGGAACGCTGGTCGAGGATTCAGGTGCCTCGCTATTTCTTCCGGACGACCCAGCTGCGCTCGACAAGCTAAAGATTCGCTCTCTAGCCTCTTCATACTCTGCCTGTCTCTCCTCGAACGTTTTGTTTCGTCTGGAGGCCTCATTAGACTCGCTGGCAGGAGACTGGCCCCTCATAGGAGATGACATGCCGTTTGTGGGATCTCTGCGCATGATTTTGAAGCCGGTAGGAGGAACGTTCGAAGGTGCCGGGGAAGGCGCGAGAGGAGCGATATCGATGATTCGCCGCGTCCTGGTTGGTTGGATCATTGTCCCCGGAAGCGATGAGGCCTTTAGTATCGCGCGATCTGGAAAGAGAGAGAGATATATAAAGAACGGAGACGGCTCACAAAGTCAGACACGACCCATCTCCAGGCAAACGGGCCACAATAGGTTTGCCGGCACCATCGCTGGAGGCCAGTAAGCCGAGATACTGTGCGCACTGGTAGACGATCCGACGATGAAACGATGTGGAAGGGTTGAATGAAACTGGCAGTCGTCTGAAGATCCCAGAAGAATGAAAAGAATAAAAGGATCAGGTAGCATGTTTAGTTTGGACGAAACGACTCAATTTTCCGAGGATTTCCCTTCTCTGGACAAGAGGTATTTGTAACCGGAAAAGAAAAAGAAAAGAAAACGAGAAGGAATCCCAAGATGAGGGATGGGAAAAGCAATAGGAATCAGACGTACGTTGCTCCGGATGGTGTCGATGCTCCGAGAATCAAGCTCTCCATCTCGTCTGCTACTCTCAAGACATAGAGTCTGTCCTTGCCCCCCAGGGCTTCGACTAGTTGAAGATCTGCTTTGATCTCACCTGGCTCTGGCCCAGCTGATGATCCTGGCCCTGTTACGGGTACGGAGCTTGGCAAGGAAGACGGAGGAGTGGCTGTTGGAGAGGATGTTGATTGGGCTGATCGCGTATGGGAGGCCGAACCCGGGGACGAGAAGGAGGGAGGCTTGGATAGGAGAGTGAAGGGAGCAGGGGAGCTTGACATCAGTTGCCTCTCGGACCAAGTGAAGGAAGAGGTAGCAGAAAGTGATGTGGTTTGATGGCTCTTTTTCTAGAACAAAACTCTGAGAATGGGAGAATGGAGAGTTGACCGACAGAAAGACGATCAAGTTTTTCTTTTTAAAGTTTCGATCGGTAAAGCGACGGCAGATCGGTCGATATTCTTCCTGTCTTGAAAGACGTTGTGGTTAGAAAGGGTATTTGACGAAAGTCTTTCTTTTCTTTTCTTTTCTTTTTTTCTATCCGCCTTTTTTCTTTAAATTATCTGTACAAGACCGAAGAGAACGGCAAGGATGAGTCAGTGATCCAATGAGAGTAGGAAGGAAAGAGAAGACAAGATTTATAAAGAGATAAAAAGATATATATATAACAGAAGAAGAGAAGAGAAGATGAGATCAACGTTCTTGAGTTCGTCGTCGGATCTGACTCGAATCCGAATGAGCCCGTTCATCGACCAAAGCTACTGTGTGTGTGTGTGTGTATGTGTGTGTGTCTCTCTCTCTCTCTAACTAGATAGATACATACTCGGACAAGGGCGAAAACAAGCTTTGAACGACTGGATTGGATCTACTCACCAAGGTGTCAGTTATCTAATCTGAATCAACAAGGACGACTCCTTAAACCGAACAGGCCTGAAAGAGAAGAACGAAAGGTGATGGTCAATCTGTAAGAGTGTGGGTTGAGAGTGTGAGTGTAAGAGAAAGATGGAAACGATGAGGAGAAAAAGGGCGATGGCGACAAAGGCGTAACCATTTTTTGTAATGAACCGTAGGCGGGGTAGAGGTGAAGGTAAAGGTGAAGGTAAAGCGAGTAGAGATCAACCTAGTGGGGTTTGGTGGCCTACGGATGGGTGAATGCTACTACCGAGAGAGTATTCAGAGGAGGTTTTTCTTTCTCTTTTTCTTTCTCTTGCTTCTTTTCTCTTGCTTCTTTGGGTAGACAAACACACAGACACACGGACACAGCGCAGATGGTGAAAGAGACAGTAGAGCCTGTAGAGAGAAAGACTCAACAGTCAAAAAGACTATGCAGAAGAAAACATATACTAGAGAAAAAGACTAGAGAAGAAAGACATTAGCCGACAGGTAGATGGTGGTCGGTTACACAGGTTACAGCACAGCTTCGTTCTGCTTAGTCATTATATTCAGGTTAGGGTTACATCCACTCTGTCCTTCTCGCCCCTTCTCGCCAGACGGGATGCTCACGACGGCAAAGGCGAAAATCCCACACGACGATTCTTGGGATTCCTTCTATTTTGGATCTTTCTTTGGTCATGGCACCCCTCAAGATCAGATTGAAGCTTCCATCTAATCCATCATCAGAGTCACCTCTAGTTCCTCTAGCTCCAGTCTCAACTTCAACTTCAGCTTCAGCCTCAGCTTCAGACACCTTCACTCCTACCAGTCGACCTCGTCTAATTCTTAAGCATCGTTCATCCCAACAGAATGATAAAGTGTCTTGTAGCAGTCCGTATTCAAGAGATCATCAAGACGACAGGAGTGGGAGCAAGGACGAGAACGAAAAGGATGAAGATAGCGAAGGATACACCGAGAGTGACGGCGATCATGCCCACGTAGATCGTACCACGACATACAATCAGCCTCCCTCGTCTGATAGAGTTCGATCGGAGGAACCCTTGGCCGATAGCTCGGACGCGTCGAGTGAGATAGAACCTGAGCCGATGGATGTCGACGAGGAGGGCCAGGACCAAGATTCCAATCAAAGTAAGGAGGATGAGGAAAGTGAAGACGATCAAGAAGAGGAAGATGCAGATGAGGACGATGGGGAAAACAGAGAGGAAGCCACACAAAGTACTTACGCTCACAATGCCATTCATCCCTCGAGTTCTCGACTCCCTCCATCCGGCTCGTCCCCTGTCTTTTCTCAACAATCAACACCGGTGACGACACACTCGCCTGTGCCATACTCATCAGCCTTGCCCACCGCTTCACCCACTACTGCTTCAGCCACGATGATCAAACTGCCGAAACTCGTCATCAAAAACACGTCGGACGCGATCAGGACACCGACTTCGATCGTCCTGTCCAGACCGGATAAGCCTTCAGGGTCGACCAAGAAGTCATCGCGACCCAATCTATTGGCCTCATCCAAGCCGATAAAGACCACCAATGAATCTTATGGAGAGCATTCTCGAAAGGAAGCAAAGAAAAAGAAGAGAAAAGAGAAAGAAATTCGTTCGACGTTGGCGCCCTGGCCGCCGCCAACAGAACCATCTCCTGCTCCTCCATCCTCCTCTTTCGCCCCGTCTCCCGATCCGTACGCACCTCCGACTCCTTCATTCGCCTCTCCCTCCCAAGTTCCCGAATCTCATCAGGTGAGCGAGACATCGGAACCGCCGGAAGAACTTCAGAGTTACATCGCACCGAACGGCACAAAGGCATTTGTGAGAGCGAAAGGCGCCAATGGACGAAAGATCGTCGGCGGTCAACTACAGAAGCCACTCCGAGAAGTATGTGAGAGACTACTAAAAGAGATTCGTAGAAGGGACGACTATCAGTTTTTTCTCAATCCCGGTTCGCCCCAATCCTCTTTTTCTCTTTTTCTTTTCTCTCAGCCCCTTTGTTCCATTCGAAGGAAACTCGAGAACACCCGGTCTGACGTCTTTTTATTTACATCTTACAGTCTCGGAGAAAGAAGTGCCTGGATATCACTCTATCATTAAAAACCCAATGTCACTTTCCGTTATGGATCGAAAGCTCTCTCAGGGGCTCTATCAAAAATTCGATCTGTTTGAGGCAAGTCAACATACTTTCTCTTTCTCTACTGTCATTGGTCTTTCAACGTTCTGACATCACTGTATGCATTTTCTCCCCCCTCTCTTCACTCAGGCCGATCTCCGACTGATCTTTACAAATTGTATCACATTCAACCCACCATCCACCATCTTTTCCACCACCGCGCTCAAACTGTTGTCATGGTTCGAACGTCACCTTCCAACCTACCGAGAGCTCATCCTACCCGAATCAGACAACAAAGACGATAGCACCCTTCGATCGAGGTCTCCATCGGTATTTGACGAACAAGGCGAACCTTCTCCCGCGCCTTCGGGTTTGGCAGACGAGGACGGGGCAATGACGCCTACAGGCGGGAACGGCTCAGGTCAAGCCGGTCGGAAACGAGGACCTTACAAGACGATCGGTGGCCCCGTTTTAGCCTCCACCAGTGTTACCGGTGCGGTTGCAGTCGGGGGAGGAGCGGCCGCGGGAGTGGATAAATCACAGGCGGGCTCGTTCGATGAGGAGGGCGTATTGAAAGGAGCAGGAATGTTTGGATACGACCCGGCCGTATGGGGAGTGATTCACTGGTGGGAGACTGGTGGAAGAAGGTTGAAAAACAAGCGAGAGGTTACAAAGTTGGCATCCAGAGGGAACGAGTATGTGCCTTGCATGCCGGATGGATCCAGAGACCTTTCTGAACGTACGTACAATCCTTCTCTTTCTCTATCCTCTTTGCTCTTTTCTTCCTTTCCTGATCTTTTACTCGGACTTTCTCTATCATATCTGGTCGAATCGTTTGCAACCAACCACCAGTGGAACATCTGACTCCGAGTCTCGACGTCTTTCTCCGGCGACCGATGTCCATTCCTCGGTTGATACCCCTACCTGCCAATTTTCTAGCAACAAATGCCCGACCAATGTCGGCCGAAGACATAGCCTCCCTGAATCCTCCTCTGCCCACATCAAATCCTCTACCTTCTGACGATTGTTACCTCCCGCTGACATCAGACGAGCTTCCACCTGCCTTCCAAGCATGGAAGTTATCAAAGTCCATCACCTCCACCTCCACCTCCACTTCTACCTCCGCTACCGCTCCCGCATCTGACCGGCCGTTCACACGACCACCGAGGGACGAATCCAGGACGAGACCGACACTCGCCACTGATTACGCGCCTTTCCCGTTATTCCCACTTTCAGCATGTACCTCTCAATCCCTGACCGAGGCCTCGCGGGCGTCATTTGTCGAGTCCGTATCGGCTGGTGCGAAGGCGAACAGAGAGAGCCGGTCGAGTATAGGCAAAGATTCAGTCGAGAAGGCTGTTCGAACGGCAAAAGAGGAAGACTGGATCAGGGATATCGTCTACGGCGGTCAACTAGGAGAGGCTTATGCCCGAAGTCTTGAACGGTTCCTCGAAGGAGCGATTGTTCCTACGGATAGAGATCAGCAAGGCTTAAAGCACTACAGAGACGAATTTCTTACTGGCACCGTCTGGGCAGGAGGTGGGCTAAGATATCTGCAGGATATCGGTTTGGTCATGAGGGATCTCCGAGAAGCTGGCGGACGGACGAGAGAGATGAACCCCGAAGCGCAGGTCAACGGAGGGTCTCATTCGGAGGCCAAATTCGATGTCAAAAACGAGAAAACTGAAGACAGTTTTGTAAAACAGGAGAGAGAGGATGCCGATCTTCTGATGGGTCTTTCTGGTGCTTCTACTTCCACTTCGGCCTCTAGTTCAACAAACGTCTTGACTTCCACCTCCCCTTCTATCACTTCTCCCAAGATGGACCCTACGCTAGCTGACATCCGCTTCAAAATCGACCGAGTAATCCGAGATGTGCCTCTGGACAGAAAAACACAAGCAGAACTTGCACTCATCCGAGCCTTGCCACTCTCTCTCTCGAGCCTTGTCCGGGATCCGAACGACTTTACCCGAGAAATTTCTCCTAGAGTACCGAAGAAACGCAAGGCCGAGGAAGAGGACGACAATGACGATAGGAAGGAAGAGATGAGCTGGCCGGAGAACACGTTGAAGGCTATAGGGGAGGAGCTGATGGATTGGATTCAGGACGGTTCGAGCCGATCTGGAACGGATGAGGATCGATCGGACCGAATCAGATTGTTACTTGTTCGTCCTTTTCACTTTGCTCTTTCTTCTGACCATCTCTGTCACCTCGCTATGGGCCTTAACCATACTTCTTTGTCAATCTTTGCCTCCGTGCCACATAGCTCTCATTAACCAGACGAGCACCGTTGAGTACGATCGAACGGCTTGGACCGGAAGATCTAGAGATTCTTCCTCAAGGGAACATCCGGACTCATTTTAGTCAAATCGTCAGATAGATGTCCTTCTGTCTGTATTTCCTCATATTGTTCAAACTTTTCGGCGAACGCGTTTTCAGTCAAGTCACAGATAAAACCTTGTATCTGCTACACGAGTTGAATCTTGATTCTTGCCAATTTATCTAGGGCTTGTGAGCAGTGGAATCAAAGACAAGAAGCGGTCTAATCTCGATGAGTTCTTTGTCCCACTTGAGGAGAAAAAAAAAGGAAAAAGAAAGAGAAAAGAAAAGACATTGGCGGAGAGGAGCGAAAGGAAAAGAACACGAAACAAGAAACAAAGAACAGAAGAAAGGGTGAAAAAGATTGAGTCATATCTAGTTTGCGCGCACGCTCTCATTAAGAAGGTCAAAACGACGACACAGACTCACGACGTTACCGGTGTAATAAGGATCATTCTCTATCATCTCCCTGACCTGCTTCATCGACTCGCACTTTACCACAAACATACTGCCATTCAAGGGGTACGGTGGGGAAGTAGGGACCGACTGTCCGTCGAGCATACCTCCTCCAAAAACTATGAGTATCAAAAAAGAGTCAGAGTTCATCAATTAAATACGTTCCTCCAGACATTCAACTCGGCATCACTCATTGAGATCAACGTTAAAGCTACATTGCTTTGAGCTAACCAAAGGAACCGTTATCCGAGTTTTGCTTTGTCCTCAGCAGATGTTCAGTCCGGACGGCCATCCGACGGGAAAGGGCATGTTCATCTTGCTGATCAGGTGCCCAAACGACAAAATTATTCAGGCTGGGACTCATAGTACGTAATGATCTACCAAACAAGAACAGAGTTGGTCGTGTGAGATGCATCTATGATTTTTTCTTCTTGGGACCTTTCTTTGTGATCACTATGCAACACAAGAGATGACTGAAAGAGATGATTACCTGACTCGACGTATCGAGATAGAAGAGGATTGTGGACAGGCCGGTCAGCCAAAAAGATCACATAAGCAGCTTGTGATCCTACAATGCCGTAAACGATCTGTCGATACTTGTGCTACTTCCGAGATCGCGTCATAAACCCTGAACAATCACATTTAAACCGAGATCTTTCGCTCACTCTTTATCTTACTTCAAACAATCATCCACTTGAAGCATTCTTTCCTCATTCATATCATGTCCAACTCTGTCCCCGAACTTGCAAAAGGATCCAAGGTATTTGTCCATCTGTTTTTCTTGAAACCTTCGTTCTTCCTTGCTGAATCTCTTCGTTTTTTTTTCCTTCTTCGGGTTTCTCCGATCCTAGGTCCTTGTTTCTGGAGCTTCTGGGTAAATGATTCATCATCCTTATTTCTCCATCTCTTGCAAGATCTTACGCTGACCAATCGAAGCTATTTATATACAGCTTCCTTGCAGTCCACGTTGTCGATGAGCTCCTCAATGAGGGCTTTGAAGTCATCGGAACCGTTCGGTCCTCGGCCAAGGGGGACTACCTAAAGGATCTTTTCAAAGGAAAGCCGTTCTCTTATGCGATCGTCGAGGATATTGGAAAGGTAGAATAGATATTCTTCTTTGCATGATTCGAACCGGTAGTAGATCAATGGCTGAAAGATCTGTTCGAACGCATGTTTCTTAGGATGGCGCGTTCGATGAAGTCGTTAAAGGTGTCCAAGGTGTCGCCCATACGGTAAGACCGCTCATACCACATGATCCCTTGTCCAATGGCCATAAGAATCAAGATCTGATTCATTCGTCTTGTGTTCTGGCTTCCACACATAGGCCTCGCCCTTCCACCTCAAGGCTGACGATCCAGAGGAATTAATCCGACCTGCTGTCGACGGAACCATCGGAATCCTCAAGTCTATCACCAAGAATGGTTCTGATGTCAAGAGGGTTGTCGTGTAAGTTCGAGTTAGAGTTAAAGTCTCAGAGTTGCTGAAATGATTCTCCTCGCCACCTTTGACTCACATATCAAAATATTTGGACCTGTTCTGTCTTGTCCACCTTTTGAAAATCAGAACCTCCTCGGTCGCTGCCATCTATGGGGACAAAACCGCTCCTTACACTTACACCGAAGACGACTGGAACAACGTGTCCATTAAGGCCGTTGAAGAGAAAGGAAAAGAAGCCGAAAACGGACAGAAATACCGAGGTTTGTCCTAGTTCAGTCATTATTTCTTGTGGTTTGAGAACCTTTTACTCATATGCATGGTGCTCTTGATAAAGCTTCCAAGACACTCGCCGAGAAGGCCGCTTGGGACTATGTCAAGGAGAACGACGTTTCTTACGGACTTAGTACCATCAACCCTCCATATATCCTTGGCGTATGTCTTCCTTCAGACCTTTTCACTCTTTTCTTCGTTCCGATCTGCTCACCTATTGATTTCCATGTCTTGTCTATAGCCCATCTTGCATCAGGTCGACAAGCCCGAGTCACTCAACACCTCAGTTGCCATGTTTTACAGCATCCTCAAGGGTAGCAAGAAGGAAGAGGATCTGCCTGGACCTTTTGGAAACTGGATTGACGTTAGAGAGGTCGCTTTCGCACACGTCAAGACACTTACTGTACCTGAGGCAGTCGGTCAGAGGTTTATCATCTCGGCCGGGCCTTTCTGTATCCAAGGTCAGTTAGGGATTTCTCACAGAGAGTGATCTGTCTTGCATATCCTGATGCGGACTTTTTTCTTTCCTTCTTATTTCACTTGGCCCTAACACAGACTTGACCGATAGTATCCACTCGATCGCGCCCAATACTCCTGGAGTTCCTAAGGGTAAGCCAGGAGCGAACAAGGAAGCGACCGACCCTTCAAAGATGACTGTCTGTTCCGGAGCCAAAGCCGCAAAGCTCCTCGGCGTCAAGTACCGAACCATCGAAGAGTCAACCAAGGACAGTACGTATACCTCTCCATCCTTTTTGGTTTGTTCTCTGGTGGTGCTGGTGGCTGATGGTTCTGCTGTCGATAATCCTATCTTTTAGTGTATGATTCTCTTAAGGCTAAAGGATGGTGATCAGGTCTCCTCCTTGATGACTCGATCTGTATGAAATTGGATCGTTGGTTTGTGTGTGTGTGTGTGTGGACGATTTCCATAGCTAGACACCGTTCTTCTCTACGGACTGTATCTATCATGATGATTGTATCCTTTCCTCGAAATTCAACTGGTATTGAACAGTAAAAGAGATATTTTACAATAACCGCGGCGAAATGATTAGATTATGTTGAGCCAGATCAGCTGCCTATATTGACATTTAGCCGATATTGCCGACCGACTCGGAGAGAAGACGGTGAAGGATAGAGTCGCAAAGAGATCATTCCTTTCAACTTTCATCCTCTATCCCTCATCTTGATCATATCATATCTACCCCTAAGCTAAAACTAGAAGACAGACATGCCTCTCATCAAGATTGACCTCATCAGGGGCGTACGATCTATGCCAGAGATTAAGAAGATTGCTGATGTCGTGCAGGAGGTGTGGAAATTGATTATCTTGTTTCTCTCTCTCTTTCTTCGTACCAAACAAGAATCACTGACTTTAAGTTCTTTGGGTGACGGTCGAGGGAGTACAGATTATGCTTGCCAAGTTCAAGGCGCCGCCGCGAGGTTTGTTCCTTTCCATGTTTTCAAAGTCGACCGCCTCTCTCTTTTGACTGAGTAGACATTTCTATCGAATCGTTGGGGTACAACAGACCGATATCAGGTGTGATCATTCTTCAGTTTGTCTAACCGAAAAGATACAACATGGTCTGACTAGTTAATCCAAAACATACGCATTAATAAAAATAATAATAATAAAAAACGAAATAATCGATGGTAACTAAATCCGCAGATCATCACTCAGCACGAGGAGGGTGAGATCATTTTCGAGGACACCGGACTCAATTTTGAGCGAACCAACAAGATTGTCTTTATCCAGGTTCGTACCCTCGGTCGACACAGAGAATAACCTGATCGAATGTGATCAAACGAACACTTATTCGAGATCTCTTGTGTGTGATGATGAACGATGGGGCTTCTTTGAACCGAACGGGAATTGATTGATCGGTTAAATCCGGGCGCTTAGATTTTCCAACAAGGACGAACGGCGGAAATGAAGATGGCCATTTATAAGGATCTTGCAAAAAGATTGCATCAGGAATGCGAGTGAGTTTTCCAACATCCCTTCTGTTTTAGACCGATTGGCCTCTATCTCTCATCTCTATTTTATCATTCCGAGTACCCATCGAGTATTCTCTCTCGATCGGTTGTCTTGTACATCAAGAGTTGACAAGTTTTCCTTTTCTGCCCCCACAGTGTTCCTCCCACCGACTTGATGGTCAGTTGCAACGAAAACAGTCCGTTCATTCTTTTCTTGCGCGCGACTCGGGAGAGTTCTAAAGTCGTTTGTGCTCATCGCTGTCTTATCCCTCCCTTCGATATTTTACAGCCAAGGCCGATTGGTCCTTCGGAATGGGACGAGCCCAGTTCTTGGAAGGCGATTTGTGAAGGAAGAAAAGAGACAAATGCAAGAATCAGATTGTTGTGCTTGTTGAGAATTCTCCATTCAAGAACCCGTGGTCGACTTTCCTTTCAACTTTTCTTAGGGAGTGTACTATACAGAAAATGCCTCAGTGTGTTATTGATCATCAATATGTCCGGCTTGCTATTTGCTGTATGCTATACATTTTTCGTCTCCTTCTCTGTGACTGCCTGTGAAGTACTCGGAGTACAAGGAAATTTCTATCCAACGGAAGATACCACGGTTGTGTTTGACCTACAACTACGGGCTTAACGTCCAGATGTGCACTCCCGTTCGACTGATCCCAATGGTAAATTTTGCGCCATCCGGACTGATGCTCACACCAATCAGTTCTTCACTCTCGGATACATCGGCGCAATCTAGAATGGAGTATGGTTCCTGCGGTTTCTCGAATTGAGGTACAGGTTCTGTTGACGGAAAGAAGAATCGAAAAATATGAAAAGGTTGTACTTTCGGCCGATGAGAAATACCCGGTTGACACAGAGAAGGGAAGGAAAAGGCAAACGAACCTGTTTTCAGTTGCTTCTGTTTCTTAAACTCTTTGCCTGACCTTCTATGAGGTTCCCTCACTGGCGCCGAGTCATCCGATGCAACCTCCACGTCACTATCTTCCTTCTTTTCTTGAATAGCTCTGATCTGTAAATCATCCAAACCGCCTGGCTGACTCTTTACATCCAACTTGTTCTTTGCAAGCGCTTCTCTCTCTTCCGCTTCAGTCAAAATCACTGGGGTCTCAGCCCCAGAGCCAGAGCCAGGCGGCCCAGGGACCAAACTTTTCTTCTGTTTCATTGTCAGAGGTGGAGTAAATCCATCCGATGTTGGCGTTCTGTCCGGATCGAATAGAACGAGTCGACCGATCAACGGAACTCCAATCAGTGAGCTTGTGACCTCCGATCCCGGACGACCGGTCGGGGAAGCACTGATGAAGGGCAAATGTCTACCCATGAGCGATTTCCAGTAGGGCTCCGGACCGACAAACGGACGAGGTAGATCGGATAGCGCGACTGATGAGGTTGAGGGGTCCGGAAGGGTTCTTTGGGGGCCCGCTTCGATGGGAGGGAGATAGGTGGCCAGGATGTTCATAGATCCTTGTTAAGACAACATCGTTTATTTGATCAGAAAGGCCACGACAAAACCAGGAAGTTTATAAGTCTCCCTTTCTCCAAATGTTCCTTTGATGCCTTCATTATCCTTCTCCGAAACGATTATAAAACCATTGTGGGCAAGACAGATACTCACTAGATTTGGATTCTGCATACTGACTGCCAATACTCTGAAGGCCCGTCCCGTTCGACTCTGCGTACCTAACGATCGGCTTGTCATCCGTTCCTAGAGGGAAATGCCGTCTCAATCCCATCCACTGCCATTTGATCGCTTTCGGTGACGGGAATTGCTGGTACGAAATCAATGTGTCTTCTCCATGCCTATGAAAGAAGAAATACAAGGTAGTGTATTTTACGATGATTATGGCCGACCGGGTTATAAGAGCGGATAAACAAGTTGACGAAAAAAAAAGAGAAAAAAAAAGAGACATACCAGAGAATGCTATTAATGATTCCATCATGAAGGAGTTTGGTGGAAAAGAGTGGAGTGTAGCCTATGAACAGCTTGTGCGCGTCTTTAGGAAGAGGCGGGGGAAGTCTAGGTAGAGGCCAGATCTTGATGATATAGTCAAGCTGAAATCCGACCGAGAATCATATCTTTTTCAAGTCAGACAACCAGAGAGTTTACCCTGAACAAAACAAAGAATCGGGGAGAAAGAGAAAAGAAAGAGAATAAATGAGAAGCTTGGAAGAACGTACTCCTCCGGTAGCGAGTAGAGGGAGTGTAGGATGGAAGTCCAAACACGTTACTCCTTCTAGATGACCTCCCGGAGCTTGTCCAATGAGGACAGCTATGAGCAGTGAGCCTTCATTACCTTGAGTAACCGAAGGGGCCCTATAAGCTCCGACAGGAGGTTCTGCACCAAATACGTTCCACAGACGGACAGTCGTGTCTTTCGAAGCAGAGGCAAGGATCTAAATGTATAATATATATATTTTCTTTCAAGATTAGATCTACATTAGATGTATATAGGACCAATAGAAAGAAAACGTACATGAGGATGAGAAGGATGGAATGCCAAAGCGTATACCTCCTATATCCGTACAAGAAGAGTATGTCCCCAAATAGTTTACATCAGCACAGAGCACAGTTCTATAAAAAACAAAAATAAAACAGAAAGAGAGTCAAGAAAAAGATTTAACAAACTTCTCCATGTCCTCGAAGTACTCTAAGTCTTTCCGCAGGTTCTCCAGAATCTACGCTCAGCCTCCAAACATATATTAAATTACTTCTACCACAAAATGCCACAATAGGCTGTAGTCTGACTGGATCGTACGACCAGGCAACCGTGTAGATCTCATCTTCTGGTTCCTGGATCTTGAGAAAGATCTTGTATGGTGGTTGTGCTGTTAGCCTGAGGAAAAGCAGCTTCGGAGAAAAGGTCAAAAAGTTATAAGCTCTGATGGCCGGTTTAGGAATTCATTCGATAGAAAATTCAAAAGAGAGAGAGAAGGGCTTACTCCATCAGATTCAACAATAGCTGCTATGTTCGACCACTCTTTCACTAAGTCGACCCAACGAGATTGCCATGGACGAAGCGTCTGCTTGCTGATCATCGTAGGTGTGATACCGAATCGTCTGAGAGTTTGAGGGCTCCATGGCGAGAACTGAACATGTCGAAGTACCTTCTCTGTTGGCTGATCGTTCTATACCAGATGAGGACAAAAAAGAGACAGGATAAAAGTAGGATAACCGGACAGCAAAAGGAAATTGAATGGTGAAGAAGAAGTTATTGATCAGCCACAGATGGTCTTCAACTTTTTAACCCTTCAGTTTCACAAGCTCTCACGAAGACAACGTCAATTGAGAAAACCTACCGACTGTTCATCAACTGAAGGAAGTTTCTTCTTCCTCTCCGTTTGGGGGTTAGATTTTTGAGGTGTGTGCCACGCTGGTCTTGAAATATAGCGAAGATTCAGTGGTCCTCTAGCTCTTCGGTTGGAATTATGATTGAATTCAGCCGGTGGTGGTGGTGCTGATGAAGGAGCTAAGAGATGACTGGAGTCTAAAGATGCTAAAGGTATTGAGAAGTGGGGAGGGATAACAAGAGGTGGTCTGGACATCCCAGTTGAGGGGTGTTCAGCTTTCGCTTCTTCCAATGTATGATCAACAAGAGGGCGGATTGATGGCGATGACAATGGGGACGATATATGATCACAGTGACTGTTGAGAAAGAAATTATTGCGACCAAAAAGAGGCAACCGATGGTTTCAATCTCCTTATCTAATCAGCATCCCATTCCTCAACTCTCAGACGCAATCTTAATGTATCAATCCTCTCTCATTCGACCAAAATTCAACAATGACATTGAGAATCATGACATATACATTTTCTACCTACAAAGCATAACTATCTTTAACAAGAAAATGAATAGGGGTTTTTGGGTGATGAGGGGTAAACGGGGATGAAAAGGGAAAGTGAAAGTGAAGCATCAAATCGAAGGAGAGTAGCTACGAGACGATAGCTTTATTTCTTGGCGGCTCTCTTCTCCTCGAGCTCCTTTTGGTAAGCAGCTTCCATCTCTCGCTGAACGTTAGGCATCACCATAGTATGCTCCTACAAGACGAGACCAAGAAACATAAAAATAAGTCAGTATCATCGTAAGCATCAAAATGCTTTTGTTGTTGTTGAAACAAAGTGATTAAAATAAATGCAAAGGACGAACTTTATACTCCATGCTAAACTCTCCTTTTCCTTGAGTCATTCCTCGGAGAGCGGCAGAATAGCCAAACATGTCGTTCAAACTGACATCAACCAGGGCAGTGAACTCTTCATCTCGGGTCTCGGTATCGTGAATAGTTCCCTTTCGCTGATTTAAGTTACCGATGACATTTCCTACAAAGGAAGAAGAAGAGAAGGAGGATCGATAAAAGCGCCGTTCTCAGTCATGTTACTTTCTGCTTAGTTGCGATAGAAGAGACGATTTAAACATACCTTGGAACTCGGTGGGGGCAATCACCTCGACCTTCATCGTCGGCTCCAAAATAGTAGGCTTGGCCTTCTTGAAGGCCTCTCGGACGGATCCGATGGCAGCGGTGACGAAAGCAAGCTCAGAAGAATCAACAGCGTGGTAGCCACCGTCCTCGAGCACGTAACGAACTCCGGTGATGACCGAACCACAAAGAGGTCCCTTCTGACAAGCTTGTTTGAAACCCTGATAGAGTTAAAATGAATGCAATGAGGGTTTTTAGTTATTCTCATCTTGTTTTTGCTCAAAACGTCAAAGCTAGTTTGATTAAATATACAAACTCACCTTTTCGATGGCGGGCAAGAATCCGTTGGGGATAGAACCAGCAATAATTTGAGACTCAAACTCGATATCCTTACCCGTTTCCGGGTCTTTCTCCATTGGCTCAAGGTAACCCTTGACCTTGGCGTACTGTCCGGATCCTCCAGTCTGCTTTTTGTGGATGTACTCGAACGAAGCACGCTCGGTGATCGTCTCCCTGAAAGCGACCCTGGGCTTACCAGTGGTGCACTCCACGTTGTACTCTCGCTTAAGTCGTTCGACGTAAATCTCGAGATGGAGCTCTCCCATTCCGGAGATGATGGTCTCTCCACTCTCCTTGTCAACGTGTACTCGGAAGGTGGGGTCTTCCTTGGTGAATTTGTTGAGCGCCTTTGAGAACTGAGGGGTCTCCTTTCCGGTAGGAACTAAAGCTAGAGAGACGACGGGCTCGGGGACGAACATTGAGGAAAGAGAGTACGAGGTCTGTCCGTCGTTGAAGGTATCCCCGGAGGAGCAATCAACTCCGAACATCGCACAGATCTCTCCAGAACCGACCGAGTCAACTTCCTCCATATCAGCACTGTGCATTCTGACTAATCGGGGAACCTTGATCTTTTTGCCCGTTCGCGCGTTCACAATCGTTCCTCCTCTTCTCAGAGTACCCTGATAGACCCTCATATATGTCAGTTGACCGAATCTTCCCTCCTCCAACTTGAAGGCCAAACCGACCAAGTTTGCGTCGGCTGCAGGAACGAGTTTGACCGGGGGGGCATTGACGGGTAGACTGACGTCGAGAGCCTGATTGTGGACCTCGGACGGGTTAGGAAGGTACGAGATAACTCCGTCGAGCATCGGTTGGACACCCGTGTTTGCTAAAGCGGAGCCAAGGAAAACTGGGGTGAAAGAAAGGTTGATAGTGGCTCGTCGGATGGCGCCAGTGATGTCGGTAGAGGAGATTGGCTTTTCGTCGAGGAAAAGATCCGATATGGTCTCGTCAACCTCGGCAAGCTGTTCAATCAACTCATTTCGCTTCTCTTTAGCGAATTCGAGGACATCGGCAGGGATCTCATCCGTCTCACGGACGTCGATTCTAGATGAGATGGACAGAAAAGGACGAGCGTTGAAAAGGAAGAAGAAGAAGAAGAAAAAAAACAATGATATAACAGAAGACGGCATGAGCGCGCGCAGACATGCACAGCATTAAAAATTAGAAAACGGAGTTAAACAAACCCTTTGTGTCCCTCATTGTAGATGGCCTTCCACCTAATAAGGTCAACTACTCCCTTCAATTCGCTCTCTGAGCCGATTGGAACCTGGACGGCGGCAGCAGGCTTCTTGAGCTTGTGTCGGATCTGCTCGATCACTCGCCACGGGTTGGCTCCTTGTCGGTCCATCTTGTTAATGAACGAGATTCGGGGCACGTTGTATCGGCGCATCTGTCGGTCGACCGTGATGGTTTGACTCTGTCGCATGTGGGTTGGTATCGTCGTTTAGTAAGTTGATCAAGCAGAAGGGGTCAATCAACGATGCAACGAGAACAATGAATCGCTCACCTGAACACCTGACACTGCGCACAATACCAAGACTGCTCCATCTAACACTCTAAGCGCTCGCTCGACTTCGATCGTGAAGTCGACGTGACCAGGGGTATCAATGATGTTGATGTTGTAACTTTCTCTCTTTTCGCCTTCTGGAGTATCTTTTCCAAAGTGCTCAGGCGGTACGGCGTCCCAGTCGCAGAAGGTGGCCGCGGATTGAATGGTGATTCCTTTCTCTCGCTCGAGATCCATAGAGTCCATCTTTGCTCCAACGGAATCTCGTCCTCGAACCTGTTTGTGAGAAAGTTGAAGACAGAATTGTTCACGCGTTCATAAAGTTTAAGCCGATTGAATTGTGACTTGAGGAAATTCGGTGCGCTGATGAAGGAAGAAAAAGGCAGGATATGCATACCTCATGAATATCACGAATACGACCCGTGTAGTAGAGTACTCGCTCCGTCAGAGTGGTCTTTCCGGAATCGATATGAGCCGAGCTTTATAAGTAGACAGAAAAAGAGAAAAGAAGACATGAGTGTGCCAGTTCTGCAGAAAACACGTCGAAACGGAACGAAACAGACCGATCCGATTGGTAGATAATAAGAAGATTTAAGGACCAAATGTCCACTCACATTCCAACGTTTCGCTGCCTTGAGCAGAAAGCCTCATCTTTTGCGGTCATCTTGGGTAGAACAGGTTCCGGCCAGATGATTTCTTCCTTTTCTCCATCTGCGGCCTCGGTGGTGGCCAGTCTCTTTTGAAGTGAGAAGGCTCCGATCCGAGAAGTATAAGAAGAGAGCCTGGATGTGGAAAGAGGCGCTCGCACCCCTGTGGAAATCAGACGAGTGAAAGGAAGAGCGATGGGCTTGGGAACCCGGGACGAGGCCCGGAGAGAGCTTGTGGGCAATCGTCTAGCGAAGGTGGACATGACACTAAGCACTCTGTATCTAATGGACCCAAGGGATACAAAGAAAGTCTTTGGAGACGAGCGGAATGGAGAGAAAACTAGAGGGGAGGAAAAAGTTGGATATGGGGAAATTTGGGTAGATTTGGGACAATCACGTGTTAGAGATGTGAGATCACGTGATACTTATTCAAATAGGTGATTCTATATATGTGAGATAAGCCTTATCTAGTATTCCACGGAGCACCGGGTTTGGCAAGTCATCATACTCGTTAAAAGGCCTTGCTGAATGATCTCTTCCCGTTCTTTCCCCTCTTACATTCCCATCCATCCACCCATCCACACAAACAAAGACTCAGATACACAAATACTATGCTTCTTTCCACACTTCTTACTTCATCACTCATCCTTCCTCTTTCTGCTGTAGCCCACTCTCATTCTCATTCTCACGCAAACTCGAGAAAAACCTTCTCGTTTGGTCCCCATCACTCGCACGCAAAGTTCCAGCTCACCGCTTCACCTTCTGATAGGCCTCTCGGTGGACTCGTTGGTAGGGATGTCAGGTTGCCTACCGATGTGGCCAAGGTTCTTCTAGAGAAGGAGAGGGGAAAGGAGGGTGTCGATTGGTTCCTCAGAGAAGATGTAAGTGATCATCTGAGGACGGCTGTGTGGTTCATTAGCTCTTATCGGATCATATCAATCGGCCACCTCCGCTGATCCGTACCTGACACTGTTTCTTCTTATTGTTCGCATTTCTTTGTCTGTTATCAGTCCTACACCGACCGAAACACTTTGATCACTCATGTCTACGCTCGGCAACTTCTTCACGGTCTCGAGGTTGTCGATGGAGATATTAACATCAACGTCGATGATTCTGGAAAGATCATCTCATCTGGAACTTCGGTAAGTACATGTGGAACCCATTTTCACTTGACGAATAACACACTTATCTATCTTCCTTGTTTCCTATTAATTAGTTCTATGAAGGTCCTGCTCCTACTGCCGATACGCTTGATCGCATCAAGTCCCCCGCCGACATCAAGGCTAAAGAGGCTCACTGCGCAACGCTCACCCAGACCCTTCGATCCACCACCAAGCATTTCCGATCTCTCCTTGCCGCCCTCTCTCCTGAGGAGGCCGAGGACCACTTGGTCCAGTACGGTCATGATCAGATCTCGCTCGGGACGTCCACCATGTACGATGACGAATTCTCCGCCAAGGCGGACACTGCTTCTGAAGTGGGATCGTTCGAACTTGACAAGGTTTCCCAGACCGTCAAGGAGCTTTCGAGACTCTACCAAGGACTCTGCCCTTCTCCCATCAAGGGCTCTCTCCTCGAGACTTTCCATCAGGCTACATCGTTAGCTGATGGTTCCATCCAGTCCGGAGCGGGACCGGCTCTTCTCAAGTTCCTGGCGTTGGTTCACCCGGATCAAAGCACAATTGCTCAGCTTCACTCGAACCCTTCCAAGATCTTGGGATCTCTCGAATCGGCGTTTGAAAACACGCTCATGCCTTCTGGTCACTCTAGGACCACCGAGCTGCTTTCCGGAGCCCCAGGAGTTAACGGACCCGCCAAAGCTTGGATGGGATGGATTCAGGAAGATGGCGGAAAGGATGTCCGGCTTGTGTGGCGATTCGAGGTTGATCTCGGAAGCTCCTGGTATGAGGGAGCCGTTGAGGTTGGAGGTGACCGAAGGGTTCTCAGCGCTGTCGATTGGGCGAGAGATGCTCCTGCTGTGCAGAAAAAGGGAAAGAAGGAGAAGACTCCCAGTGAGTAGCACGAGACTCAACTTGCATACATCCAACCCCACTGACTCATTGCATCCTTATCCTTTGTCTTAGCCGAGCCGGCTTCGCTCAATGCCACTTACAATGTCTGGCCTTGGGGAGTAAATGACCCTGTGTCTGGTAAGCGAGAGATGGACGAGTCACCCCATGACGTTATCGCTTCTCCTGCTGGATGGCATTCGATCCCGCTCGCCAGCTCGCCTTTCTCTGCCTCGACCCCTGGAGTAATCAACAAGGGAGGATGGACAAACACTACTACCACGCTCGGCAACAACGTGTTTGCTCAGGAGAATTGGGAGGGAGCCAGTAACTGGGTAAACAACTATCGACCGTTGGGATTGAACGGAAGCTTGCTCTTTGACTTTGAGTATGGAGCTGAAGAGGGCCTTAGACCGTTCGTACATCTTTTGCGACTTTGTTTCTAGATCCACACTCTCTGCTACGATTGAACTAATCTTCAACGTTCCATCTTTTTTCATCATGCTCTGCCAGCTCGGAGTACATTGATCTCGCGGTGACCAACTTGTTCTATACTTGCAACAAATTCCACGATCTGACGTACCGACTCGGGTTTGACGAGATTTCCGGAAACTTCCAGGAGTCCAACTTTGGAAAGGGAGGCCGAGGAGGCGATGCTGTCATCGCCATGGCTCAGGATGGAAGTGGAACGAACAACGCCAACTTCGCCACTCCACCCGATGGAACGCACGGCCGAATGAGGATGTACAGCTGGGATGTCGCCACTCCCTGGAGGGACGGAGATCTCGAAGCCGGAATTGTCATCCACGAGTATGCTCATGGACTGTCTACCCGATTGACCGGTGGTCCCTCCAACTCTGGTTGCTTGGGCTGGGGAGAGGCCGGTGGAATGGGCGAAGGTTGGGGAGACTACTTGGCCACTCAAATCAGGCAGACCGATGCGACCACAGAGGGTAAGGGCAAAAACGTTGACTTCCCGATGGGTGCTTGGGCAGCCAACCGAGCTGGAGGAATTCGAAACTACCCCTACTCGTTGAACGAGACTGTGAACCCTTCGACCTACAAGACATTGGACAAGTCAGGCTATTGGGGTGTCCACGCTATTGGAGAAGTTTGGGCTCAAATTCTGTTTGTCTTGACCGAGTCTCTTGTCTCCAAGCACGGCCACTCTAAGACGCTGTTCCCCCCGGCAAACACTTCGGCGCCTAATGACTATTATGTCAAGACAGCCGAGTTTAATTCTCAGGGAGAGCTCGTTAAGCCTTTAGTGCCCAAGCACGGAAACACGTTGACCGTTCAATTGGTGATCAATGGTATGAAACTCCAGCCTTGCCGACCTTCGTTCTTTTCAGCTCGAGATGCGATTCTTCAAGCCGACGAAATCCTAACCGGCGGTGAGAACGCGTGTGAGATCTGGAGCGCCTTCGCCTCCCGAGGACTTGGACCAGACGCCCAGATCATTGGGTCTACTCCATGGGGTGGAGGAGTTAGAAACGAAGATTACGCCGTCCCCAAGGGAGCTTGTAGAAAGTCTAAGAAGATTGAATAATTGTACCAGTCTTTCTATTCTGTTTTTCTCCATAGGCCTTGTCTCTAGATTTCTTTCCGACTCGTTTCGGGATGGGCTGATTGTTCTAGGTGGTGTGTGGAATTTGTCGTATACCTTTCTCTCTTTTTCATTTCATTCCTATTCATACATGTAGCTTTTGTGTCTGTGTCTAGTTTATCGTTGTGGTTTGTATATCGTGTGTGTGTGTGTATGTGTGTGTATGTGTGTGTATGTGTGTGTGTGTGTGTAGTTCCCCAGCATTGACTTTTCTATAATGGTTTTCTCTACATGATTGTGTGTTTATTAATGGAAGCTGTACCCGCATTCTTTTTCTGCCTTTAGCCAGTCGCGAGATGACGTTTAGAGGTCTATCAACATTCAACGTGCATTCGAACCAATCTTCAGCTCTGTGCCTTCTTCTCGTAGCATGCGTTCTGGTAGTACAAGTTCATATTCGGCTCTTACGAGACCACCGGAACTAGCTCAAAGAGCCAGATTATTGTCCGGACTGTTCTTCTCTAGGACATCTGTCCTCACTCTTGTCTGGGCGTGCTCGGTTTGCTTGGCCCAAGCGGTCATCACCAACCAGACGGTCGAACTTTCCAATCCTTCACTCGACACTTATCTCCTCGCTTCTTCTCTAGACGTTCCTTTACTATTATCGATGAACGGATCTAACACTATCGGAAATTCTACCAACTTAATCTATCAACAGCCACAGAGTGTCTACTTGAGCTTCTCATTCTGTTCGGCCTTCTCCGACTTGAACGCTTTCCCTTCAATCTTTGTGAGCAACTCTTCGGATGTAACGATCCCTTCATCTAACGATCTCACCAAGTTGGGAAGTTCGGACTCTCCCTCAGACGGATGGGAGAGCAGCTCAACAGACGAAGTGTCTTGGGTGAGCTTATCGGAAGGCTATGGCAATTGGACAGGCTGGTGGACAAAGGGGGTAGGGCTGTCGATTGCTGTCTGGTCGAATGTCGGCTTGGCCGGAACGGTTGAGGATGGGTATGTAGAGATAGGCGTAAGCTCTTATGGTCAGTCCCTCGCGTTTGCCAGTGAGATAGAAGTCTCTTTGAAAAGAGGGGGAAACTTAAATGAAGAAAATTTGGTAAGAATGGACTGTTGAGTTTTATTTATTTATTTAAAACGTTCAAATTCTTAAACACAGGAATCCCTCATACGATAACAGAAAGTCTTCCAGTACTAGGTGATACGACAGATTCTCATGCACTGGTGTTCACTCCTTCGTTTGCCGAGTCAAACAGTAGTGTGGCTCAACAGACGTATCCGAATTATACTCTTCCTCCACCAATCTCTTACGAAGATGCGCCGAGCTCAGTTCCAAACCAAACGTTATATGTGATTCCGACGTCGTCCTTCAATGTGTCCTCCGGAATGTCGTCCTCGAAGTGTTTCGTTCAGTCGATCTGGGACTCTGTAGGAGTGAAGTTATTGGAGGAAGACAGGACAATCGCAGTGAATTCTACAGAGGACGGTTGGAGAGAGCAAGTGGTGCTAAGTTCAGCTACAGGCACAGAGAACGCAGGATTAAAGGCCGGAGAAAACTATACACTCTGGTCATTTATGGATACATCGACTTCGGTCAGTGTCGATGGTGCTGGCCAGCTGAGTGGACCGATCATGTTTCGGATGAAACAAGGTAGGTTTTTGATTTGCTTTTGCTTCTGTTTTTGCGTTCGAGGCCGTTTCCTTGACTCTCTTGCTTTATCTTGTACGGAAATGGTTGATTTTATTGCTCGTAGATGGTTTTCCATGTCCTTTGGTACACTCTATTCAGAGCTGTCCGACTATCAACTACGCGGCGGCGATCTCGTTCAACGGTTCGGCTCCAACTTCGGTGGTGACGTCTCTTCCTTCGTTCTCGAATGACACGTTGACAGAAATGCTCGACAGCTTTTCGGCCACATTGGGGACGATGGCTTGTGGCAGGGATATGTTCTCGCCCGTCAGCAGTTGTCAGGACTGTTACTTTGTCTATCGGAATTGGCTGTGTGGTTCCTTATTCCCTCGAGTTTGGTCCTTTTCTCTTTCTTCTTCTTACTTTTCTCGTCATGATTTGTCTTTTCGATCTGAGCGCTCAAAGAGTGAATCTGTTTGTTTTTGTTCTCCTCTAGTGCGGCGAAACTCTTTCAGAGAGTGATTCTGATCCACCCGCCTTAATAGAGCGGACGCCTAGTAATCCACGTATACCGACGAGCGTGTTGTCTCCACCTTCGTACACTTATCAAGAACTCCTACCCTGCTTGGAAACATGCTATATCGTCGACAGGATTTGTCCAGTGTTTCTTGGCTTCCGCTGTCCGTTTATCCAGGGTGGTCCCACTGGAAACGGCACTGCTAGTCTGAGTTACGGAGTTGACCTGGTCGATGGGTTGAGTCGTGGTGAGCTAGATGGACTGAGTCCGGGCGATTTAGGAACTAGCTCCGATCAATGGGGAAACATACGGTGTGCGCTTTGGGAAGGTTGGTGGGCCTAAGAGAAAAACTAGATTCAATATGGCGATCACAATGAGTTTTCTTTTTCTTTTGAATGTTGCTTGGATGAGCTCTTTCATTGGGTTTCCAACAAAGTATCACCGCTAGGGTTATCCAACCGGAGTCTGTTTACATTGGAGTGAACCTTGAATATCTTGACTGTTCTTCCAGCTTCTGCTTCATCTGCAATTGAGCCTGAACACTCTTGTGCGCCAAAGCACATGTTCGCCCCGTTAAATCATTGTTGAACGTTCGAAAATACCTTTGAACGAACGAGACGTCGAATCAACAAATGATCGTTTTTTACATGATCTCTATATTTTGTTTTTGTTTTTTTCTTCTTTTTTTTTCTTTTTTCTTTGTCTTTTTTAGTTTGTTTGTTTTTCTATTTTTTTCCTTCATGAAGGAGTACGCCAAGTAATGACGATATCCAATGGAACGGAGGAAGGAAGTGGCCAAATTTAAGAGAGCCGGCTCATTCGTTCCGGACTGACTGACTTCGTTAGGCTAGATTCAACTAGATGAGCCGGAACAACGGACGCCGATCACGACCGCGGCTGGATATATCAACACGTGATCATAAACGAGATGTTTCTATTAGAATAATATAGAGGATTCTCTATAAATTCTGATGCGATCGGACAGTCAAATGAAACCAAAACTTTAAGTTTTCTGTGGAGAGAAGGAAGAAGAAGAGAAACGAATGTCAATTTGTAGATCAACATCCATTCTACATTTTTTTTGTTTGAGCTTATTCAACTGATCATTAGTGCAAAACGATGCTTACTTGTTCACTTATAGTTTTGTACACTGACATCTACTTTAACGTCTTTGACCTCTGAATCCATCCAGCCTTAGGTCGAAATCTGACTGACCTGTTGAAGGAGAGTAGATGAAGAAGACGAATACCAAAGACTGCTGATCACCTTTGTTGTTTACCAATAAAATAGGGGCGCCAAGCAAATAAAGATCATGTATTAGAAAGGAAATCCTGACGGACCGATAGGGTGGGCTGATCAATCCGGATCCAAAACAGATCTCGTTGATCGATCCGGCTGCCTTCAGACATCCGTTCTTACTCACTTTACTTTTCTCATTCTCTCCACATCTACGCAAATGGCTCGTCATCGTTCACCGGCCGAGTTCATCTGTTTCTCAGGGTTAGTATCCTCGGTGAAAGAGACCTGAACGTTGTTTATTTTCTTCTGGGGCTGGCTCATCTCTAATTCCCCAGTTCTCCCTCCGAGCTTCAACCCAAAAAGAAATTGAGCCCTGGACCAGTTGAGATGACAACCTTAACCTTTTTAAGCGGTTTTTAATGAAGAGATAGATTGGTGCTGGGTCCAGACATATGCTTGGGGCTTACTAGAACAAGTCTTCCTCCGCACAGATGACTGTTCTCTCAATCCCATCTATTTGCTCACCACCTCTTTCTCCTCCTATATGCTTCCCTACTAAGATTTGACTGACTCTCGGAACAGCTCATCTTCACTCTCAGGTGAATCTACTTGTCTAGACATGTTTATTAAATTCAACGCAACGTAATGCTTCACTTTAATTTTTCTTTTCCAATCGATTTCTATTCTTTGTCTTTTTAGCAGCTCAAGCTTTGACGTCCCAGTCCCCGTCTCACATGATACGTCGCCACTTTACCCCAAAATGAGGAAGGATGGGGTGAATCTACACTACAGCTGAAGAAATACCACAAACGTTGTTTGCTCGATCGTATGAACGACTTAGATCGATTGGGCGAGAACCTCGTCTGAGGTTTCAGAGGAGCATAAAAAGGACGGTATAGAACGGGTTATCCCTGCATCTTCTTCCCTTCTACTTCATCTCATCCTCACTCACACTCACATCTCCTCATCCTCATCCTTCCTCTTTCACAAAATGCTTGTCCTTCCTACCTTGGCCATGTTCTTCGGAGCATCCTCTGTTCTTGCCGCTCCGGCGTCTATGGTTGCCGAACGAGGCCTCCTCAGTGGATCGTCTTCCTCTTCTGCTACCACTGGTCTTCAGACCTTAACTTCTTCCTTGCTCTCGACAGTGACTGGCTTGGTGTCCACCATCGAGTCTACTGTCAGCGATACCGACGTGACCAGCCTCCTCAACACCAACGGTACCGTCAGCACCGACGACCTCACCTCAACCGTCACCGGGTTGACCGACGCGTTGACCAGTGATCAGATCTCCACCATCACCGCTGCTCTTGAGGACATTCCTTTGGTGGGTGAGCCCCTCTACGAGCTTCTCGAGACCGTTCTCGAGCTCGTCAACCAGCTCGGTTTGGCCAACGTCGCATCTAGTGCGCTCGCTTCGGGTACCAGTTCCTCTTCCGGACTCGGTGGTCTTCTTTCTGGTCTTCTCGGCCGAGGATCTACCTCGACTTCCAACCTCCAGAACATCATCACCCAGGTCGTCTCTGGACTTAGCTCGCTCTCTTCTGGATTGTCTGGTGCTTCCGGTTCTACTGGCTTGGACGCCATCACCACCATCTTTGACACCCTTAAGGACAGCACTGAGTGAGTTTCCGTTTTTAACCTCTAGACATAGCTCAACATGCTCAGGTTCTAACAAGTTTCTCTGTCCGTTCTTAGCACCAACCTTTCGGGCCTTCTCGGAAACGCTAACGACGTGAGTGTGTTTTACTTTGTGAAATCTTTAAGGTGATTCTCCGAAGACTGAAGTTGACCGCTGTTGCTTTGGTTATCACCTTTCAGATCGTCTCTGGCTTGATCTCCACCATTACTGGACTTTTGGGATCCAGCAGTCTCCTTGGTGGTCTCCTCTCCGGACTCGGACTTTCTTCCGGAACCAGCGGCCTCACTAGCCTCCTCTCCGGACTTGGACTCGACTCCCTTATATCCACCCTCAACCTTTAAGTAGCTTCTTTGCTACAACCCGAAGCGTTCTGGCCAGTCTCTTTCTTGATTAAGCTAGAAGAACGATCTCTGAATGGTAATTTGGTCGGTGACGATCGGCCTGGTTCACTCTTCTCTTATTGATTGTTCTCAAAACGCACGTTTTCAGCCTACCCTCTTCTTCCTCCTCTCCGTCTATTTATTTGTTTGATTAGCCCCTAGGCTAAGAAGCCGTAATGAATCCTTTCTTCATCTCTCTATCTCTATATCTATCTTCATTCCTATCTCTATTTCTAGAATGTCAATCTATTATACAATGAAGGGTACCCCCAAAATCACATCCTCAAAGTCACGTGATCACACATGATCTACAGCACTCATCAAAGCCACAGTCTGTTCCTGATACGCCCAATTCGCACGTAAACGTCATCGTAGCCAACAGATGGTTTATTGGATATCTCAATCGTGTGTTCCATCCTCGATCGCCGATCTAGTTCATATTGGATCGCCTTCTCTGGTTTTGTATGGCCGTTAATGCTTATATCAAAGATGACGATACATCAAGGGTTCAGGCAAGAGGTAGAGAGAGTCTTAATTTCGAGTTTTGTATAAAGACACCTTTGTCTTGAAATTCCTTCTTTTCTTTCTTTCTTTCTTTACACAACACCCACACCCGATATACATCCTCCATTCAGAAGAGATAGAAACATGCCTGAGTCTGAGAAAGAATGGAAAAACTCTCCACCCTATGTCATCGATAAGGAAACCGGGTTGAAGCCAGAAGACTTTAATATCCATCGGGGCACATGCTTCTGCAACAAGGTCAAATGGGGTTTCTCCCTCAAAGGTTTGTGTCCTTCTTTTCCATTGTCCTGTGTCTTGGTTCATGTTTTCTCGTTCAAAGAGTGATTGATTTTATCTCTGATCGTCTCTCCTCTTTTCTTCCCTTTTACCCTCCAACTCAAACTCGAAATCACAAACCCCTGCAGACGCCTTGGACTCAAAGGTACAAGCTCTTGATGAACATAACCTCCTGACCTCACAGGGCACTCACTCATCTCTACCTTTTCTTTCTTTCGTTTTTTTCTTTTCTTTTTACACATCAAACAGTACTGTCACTGTACCACCTGTCAGCAACTTCATGGTGCTCCTTACCAATGGGCAGCGATCTTTCCAAAGAACAACGTCTTGTTTGATAAAGATTCACTTAAATACCTACAGTTTTGTCAGTCATGCTCTATTTTGATAGTGCTCCATCCATCCGTACTGATCGAGTCAAGGATCGATTTGTTTATCTGTTCAAATTTCTTTTGTTCTAAAAGACAACTCAAAGACTCAAGAAAACAGACATGACATGCCCTGCAAGGTAGCTTGTTCCGACTGTCATTCTCCCATCATGGATGAAGGTTCGTGATCACCCATTCCTAAATTTGTGCCTTTCCCTTTCTTTGGGTTGCTTGCCTCATAACTGTCACCATCAAGTTAAAACCTACATACAGCATTAAAGCTAATGTCGATGTCTTGTCGTTTGCGAATTGATACCCTGCAGGTCGAAACATGTGCCTAGTGTTCCCCACATTGGTCGAAGGAATCCGAACAGATAGAGAAACGGCCAAGGCGTTTGAAATAAAGTGTCACATATTCTATGATAGGCGAGTCGAACTAGTTCATGACGGCAAACCAAAATGGGCCGAAGCCAAGGTATGCGTGTCTGATTCAAATCTTCTCATTTGTTTTCTTGCTCTGTTGTCCTGACAATTTCATTGCATTGTTTGTACCGGACAAAACACGGTCATCTAGGAGGACTCTGATCTGCTGGACGACGATGGAAACAAGGTTCAAGATCACCAGGATGCTCCCAGGAAGAAGAAGCGGGATGAGGAGGAAAACAAGAAGGACGAATGATGAGTTGAGGATCGACTTTCCTCTTGTAGCAAATAGGTCGTAAAGGGTTGAAGGGGACGGGCATCAATAGCATCGGGCAGACATACAAAAACACACATACACACAAACTCAAGATCAACCATGTATCGATTAAAATGTAATTTTCAAGTTTTTGTGCTTCCTTTCTCTTCCTTAGCTCGTCGTGCACGAAGAGTCATCGAATGGTAGTCAGGGTTGTTCAGCTCACGTGACGCGAAGCACTTGGTGTTCTTTCCTGATGATCCATTCCATCCGTCTGCCAATAACAAAATCATCACCGTCTCTACTCGATCCAAGCTTGTTGATGCTCATCTACGTCAAGGGATCATCGAGTTCTGACTCGATGGATATGAATGGCTTTGCGATTCTGCTAGACCTAGAGGAACTGATCAGTGTGGAAGGTGCGCTATTGATCAAGGTGGTAGTGCGATCTGTCTGCATTTTTTTTTGAGAACAAGCATGCTGATGATAGTTGTGATATATATTGGCCTCTGCTCACTGGTCAACAAGGGCCATATGTGCGTGCGTGTGTGTGTGTGTTCCCAAGTCATGTATGCTGGCCAGCGAGCGGAAGTCGTTGGCAAACTCACGTGGCCTTCACCCGATAGTAACCAATGAGAGTGGATGTAACAATTTCAGACGCGATCAAACACAAACGACGACCATCTCCGTCAAGCCCAGAGTGAGTAGCCTGTTATGTATGCTGAACATCTTGATGAATATATGGTCATTATCCGGATGCGTTGAAGAGAGATAGAGAGAGAAAGAAAGAAGAAGAGAGAGAATTCTTAGGAACATTCCCGTGTTCACAGATTAACGAGCACATTGATCTAATCCATCCTCCTTTCTTTGCCTTTCTATCTAGGTTGCATTCCCGTCCCAGAATTAAATATAAAAGAAGTCTCAATCGTTTCCAACCGAGAAGAAATACAGGTCTGGAGTTTCTATCAAAGCTATCCTTCGTAGATATCGACCATGGCTCTCCATCCATCCAAATCATCGATGTCTTCAGAGTCGGTCGCTTCGAACGGTCAAGCACACGAATCCGCTAAATCTGCCAAGAAGAGAAAGACAAGCAGAGGTTTGTACATTGTTTCGAATCTGGCTTGTTTCCTTTGGGAAAACAGGTTTCTACTTTCTTTTAAGTTTGTCTTTAAGACCAACCCTCAAGGCTTTGAGAACTGACCTGTTCATCAACTCACGCTTTCGTTCTTTCTCCTTTGTATCCAGCTTGCCTGAGTTGTCAAAAGGGTAAGCAAAATCTTTGACTATGCATATCCTTCTCTCGCTCGCGTTGGGGTGGTTTCTCTAAAAAGAGTAAACGTGACTAAACGGATCGCCCACCTTCCGATTTGTTTTTACCTTTTCTCTTCTTAAACTTAGCTCATCTCACATGCTCGGATACTAGACCTTGTGTCAGATGTCACAAGCGGGATGAACCTTGTATTGAAGGAGAAAAGAAAAAAGCTCGCTATCTGTTCACTCCGGAAGAACTCGAGGCTCTGAGACTAGCCAAGAAAGCCGAACCATCCGGTGGACCAAAGTCAAGACGAGTGACTAGCTTAACGGCTACCCAACAGATGGCCTCCAAACAAAGATCGAACCCAAAACCGAGCTTGACAAACAGAACGTCAGGGGAGGATATCTCGACCTCTGAAGGACCATCGTCTGCTGCTAAAGTTGCGCAGCCACCACCTCTACCGACTGGTTCGTCGTCTGCCCATTCTGGGGATCAACGCACACCATCACCTTTGTCATCGACGAACTCTTCACTTGTCCCACCTTCATCTGCTAGTGCTTGTCAGCCCACGGAAAACTCTCATCCGGACCCATCCAGGATCATCCAACCATTCACCAACCTCCATGCGAAACCAATTCCAGATGAGTTTAAGGTGTTTGTGGGCAAGAACGAGTATCAACGTAGTCCGAATGACGAGAATAGTGATCAAGGTTGGGAAAATGGGAAAGATATCAGATCAAGGCCAAGCTCGACCTCGGAAGAGATCCGATCATCCTCAATGAACTCTCGACCATCTCCGCCATCACTCTCGGCAGGGTTCAACCCAGCAGGATCTACAGATGACTTCTCCAGAATACCTGCCATACCGGCTCATCTTTCAGGTAGCTCGGCAGTAAGCGCGCTTTCCCCAGACCCGCTCACTCCAGGCTTCATAGCAACATTCTTTGCCCAACATCAGGATCATCAACTTGCACCACCACAACCACAAACGGGACCTCCCCCTCTTCAGCCACCATCTCACAGACCGCCACCATCGTCGTCGTCACAACGACAACAACATTTTGCCGGTTCGCACTCCGCTTATCCCAACCAACCGAACTTGTTCAGTCCATCTCGGGATTTTGCTTCTCAAAAACAGCAGTTCGCCTCCTCAGACATCCGATCAATACCCCCGACAGACTCGCGAGAGGATCAAGAGGTAGGTCGTTCATGGCCTCGGGGTGGAGATCCATCATTTTGGGGAACACAGCTGTCTTTGCATCAGCAGCGGTCATCACACCCGTCCACTCTTCCTCCATCATCACAACAACAACAGCAGCAGCAGCCACCACCACCATCACAAACACAACTACAACCATCAAATTCTACTTCGTCTATCCCGTCCGACCCGTCTCAGATTGGCCCAAGAATGGATGGATTTTCAACTTCTTTGGGTCTCGACCCCCAACACGCCCCTGTTGGTCACCTACAGTCAAACCAACCCACCGGCTTTCCTTACGCTCCTCAATCACAGTTGTCTGGTCAAGGCCAGCCGGACTTGATGGTAAGCAGGACGCCTCCACCTATGGAAGGGGAGAGACCCCTAGGTCTGGCGAGGCAGAAGGATAGTCTATACCGACCAGGAAACGAAGGAGAAGATGGTGAACAACAAACCGGGGCCAATGGAATGAAAGGCGAAGTAGAAAAAGAACAGAGTAGAGACATCGACCAACAAACAAGAAGGGTGGCAAACAAAAGGGTTACCCAGCCGTACCAGGTTGGTTTTCTTTTCTTCTTCTTTTGTGAGCTAATCAATCAAAACTATGGTTTCATTGAACTCACCTCTCTTGGCCGTCACGTTCTATACTTGCTTGTTAGTACGGAAAAACGTATCGCCGGATGATCAAGTTTGCCAGAGAAAGGTGCGCACGTTATTTTCTCAACCTCACTTCAAGTTTTCAACTATGTTTTTTTTTTTTTTTTTTTTTTTTCAAGAACCCCAACCTGATCGGTCGATCTGTCTCTTTGTGATCTTTCGTGTATACAGATATGGCGAGATGGACGCCATGAGATTGGTCCAGAGTATAGCCGAGTTTCGTCCAAAGATGCTCTCGATGTCGTAAGTCCTCTCTTCGATTCCTCATCTTCATATCTCACGGATGATGTGCTGAACGCCCTCCCTCTCTTCTCCTTCCGTCTACCTGGGGCAATGGCAACTCAGGGCAAACCACACCACATTGCAGGATATTTTGCTCGAAGAGGCTCTTCTGGCTTCATTGTCTGATTTAACGACCACGTTGTTTCCACTCACAGGTACACCAACTGCCATTTGGAGACGGACGGGTGAGATTGTCGCTGCCTCTCCAGAGCTCTGTATCCTCACAGAGTGGGCGGAAGGAGAGCTTCTGTTTGGAGATCGGCAGGACGAGTCGTATCCGGAGGTAGGGAGAATGCTGGATGAATGGGATGGAAAACACATTTGGGAGATCATGGAAAAGCAGAGGTTTGTTCAGATCCTTTTTTGTCTCTCTTCCTTGTATCTCTGAAACTTCAAATCTCGGATGACTGACAGTATCATTTTTTTCTCATCTTTGGTTTGATTTGTGCAGCTTTTTGGAGTACGGCGAGCTGTTCACAAAATGCGCGTTCGAAGGAACATCTCCTTCATTTGACTTGACATGCACGTTGGTCTCACCAGATGGTCGGCCCGTCACTTGTTCCGCCTGTTTTTCGATTAAGAAAGATGTTTGTCTCGTCTTTCTTTTCTTTTTGTGGGAGGTTCCGTTTATTTGCAGACTGAGACCTTATGGTGTTCACATTGGACGGATTGTTCATACAGATTTTTGATTTACCAAGCTTAATCATTGGGTATGTATTTCTCTCTCTTTGTTTATATGTAATCTCTCTTGTTCTCTAAACAATTGCTTTCCTTTTTTCTCTCTCTCTTCTCTACGGGACGGACGACAGGCAATTCCTTCCGTTGTTATAAGATCTGCTCTTCTTTACTTCCCACTCAGTTGATTGTTCTCTGTTGGTTCACTTTTATTTTGAACATGCGGGTTTTCTTTTCTCTTTTTTTTTTTTCTTGTCTTTTGAATCCGTCTATTCGGTTTCTGTGTTTCATAGGGGTTTTCTTTCTTATTTTCTTCATCCTTCTTTTTTTTTCGTTTTTTTTTGTACGAGTTTGTACCATTTCAACTTTCTGACATACTCCCTTTCTTCTATCATTTCGTTCTGTCATATTCTTGTGGTTTTGCAACTTTTCTTCTTGAGCCCACTACAGCCTCTCTGCACTCCCTTTCTACTCTTTTTGGCCTATCTCTTCCACCTGCCGCGCCTCGTCTCGCTTCATTCTGTTCTGTTCTGTTCTATCTCGCTGGTCTCACTGTAAAATTAAACTTTCGCCTTGATGTAACAATGTGCTCTATCTATGCTTCCGGCCTGACCCGGTTGGTTCTGATCCGATGTAGAAGCTGATCTTTGTCGATCCTTCCTATACCTTTTCCGTGTGACGTGTCGGGCGAGATAAGGGCGGGGAAGATCCTTTCCGGAACCAAGAACTGACCATATAGGCAAAGTATAACATTGAATAGTCAATCGATGTGGGCGAACAAAGAGAGAAAGAGAGAGAGAACACAAAGAGAACAAGGCGTCTAGAAGGGGTGTTTTATGCGTTCGAAGGGTTTGATAGGTTAAACGAAAAAAAGAGAAAATAACCGATTGTAAAAAGACAAGAGATGGATTTATATATATATATATATGAAAGAACAAGATTGAGAAAAGACATGAACGAGAATCATAGAGACAGTTAAGATAATAAGGGAAAAAAAGGAAGTCGAAAGAGAAGGTAGTGTACAACATACATTTGTTGATTTAGACGGGAAAAAAAGAAAAAAAAAAGAAGGACAAGAATGGAATTTGATCATGAAGACGATCCTTCCTTCGACGGATTAACTCCTCTATATTATCTGAGAACCGATGAGATCCGGCAGTTGTAATATCGACATAAGAAAAAGAAGGAGAAAAAGATGGTAGTTTGACCTAGAGAGATCAATCCATCTCAATATCCCCATCGGCATCAGCCTCAGTCTCGACTCCTTCATCTACGTCCCACAACGTTTCATTGTCAGTCCGGACAGATGAAGGATGGTATTGTTGTTGTTGCAAGATTCGTTGCTGCAACTCAGGGGCCAACTGATTGAGCGGCCAGTTTCCTGGTCGAACGATTGGCTGATCCGCATTATTCAATGCTGAACCTGGAACGGTGCAGAGGGTGGCGAGTGAAGTGAAGCCGATCGGACTTTGGTCAGGGCTTTGGTCTGGATTCGGAGAGGCCGAAGGGGATGACCCGGAAGAGGGCGAGGTAAGTTTGGGGTTACTAGAAGAGTTGACACCCATAGTTGAGGGTAAGGTCCCGCCTTTTGGATTGATGTGCTTTCCCTGCTGGATCAGCGCCAATCCAATTGCCCCGTGCGCACCTGAGGGGGAGGAAACAAATCGATCAGCATCTTACTGAAAGAGCAAGCTGAAAATCAAAAACCAAAAATACCCACCGGAGTTCAGATAGTGATATCTCAGACCGTTCATCTGTCTGTACCGTTTCCAGCAACCACCACCAACCTGACACTGGTACGGTCTACTTTTTTCCTCGGCTTGCTCTTCGGACAGACCGTTCTCTACACCGTCCCGAACGTTAAAGTCGCATTGGCCAACTTTCAGATGGTACTTCAGACCATTTTGTTGTTCTGATAAAGGTCACAAGGGATGAGGACAGGAGCGAGAACGAAGAACAAGAAAGAGAGAGAAGATCAGCTCCCGAATTTTCAAATAGGAAGTGTGAAGAGTAACTCACTGTAAGACTTGTTGCACCCGGGGGTTGGACAGTGGTAAAGTTTTTGATTGGCCGAGGGTGGAGGCGGAGGAATGGCGAGCAACGTCGAGGGTGCGGCAGCGACTGATTCTCCTTGTGCTTTAGGATGTTGTCCTTGGGCTGAGGATGGGGACAGGGTCGACCGCTTGCCGAGCTGGTTTGCGGTCGAACCGGGCGAGCTCGCTGGAGTCTTCGTCTGCTGCGGCAGAGATGAGAACAACAGGGTGGTATCTAGGCCAGCCTTTCCTTCCGCTCCAGCCTCAGCAGGGCCAGCGGGAGGCGGGAACTTATATTCTCCCTCCCAAAGGATGTCGGCATGCCCGAGAGTTTGGTCATCTAAAGGGAAGTGCCATCTATCTGTTTTCATGGTTGAGCCGCCTCTACCACCGTTGACAAAGGCCGCTCTGGAAGCGAGGGCTTGTTTCGTCTTTTTCTCGTTGACCGCGCTCGGAACTGGACTGGTATAGAACGAGGGTGAGATCGAGGGCGACGAGACCGAGGATGGGGCGTGGCTCGAGGTGGACGGGAAGGGAGACAGGATAGAAGTCTCAAACGCACTGTTCCCGGCCGAGGCCAGGACGTCGGACAGCTGGAGAGGTGCCGATGGTGGGATAGGTGTCCGCTTTTTAAAGGAAGGGGACGCATCCTCAAGTGAGGGTGAGTGGTTTATGATTGGTGGCGTGAGCGTACAGGTCGGAGAGCTCGTAGTCGTCTGAATGGACGACGAGCCAGCGGAGAAGGAGCTGGATGAGGACGATGAACCGGAAGAGGGTGGATCGTCAAGCTCCATATCGAGAAGGTCTCTGTGAGGTGCCGATGGGGAAGGCAGGATGATCACATGGCAGTCCTCGTACTGAGGGACGACACATGGAGATCAGCAGAACGGACAGAGTGAGCAGGATGTACGGGAACTAGATGATGGGAGCAGCAAAGGGAACTTACATGTTCGAGTAGGTCATGCATAGAACTTAGCTCCTGACCGCAGCAATTATAGTTCTGACAATAGTCTGCTTCCCGATTATCCATTTTAAAGGAAGAGCCTTGAGTGGAATCCACCGAGGTCGAAAGGTGCATCGAGAAATCATGGGTACTAGAAAGGAAAGCAGTGGATGATTGAAACAAGCCAAGTAAGAGCTCAGTTCAGAAAAACAATTCATTCTACCAATCAGATAGCAAACAAAGAAGAGTGATTAAACTTACTCGACCCCACCGGCCTGCCAAGGGAAACCGATTTCCGAACCGACAAACTTGCCTTTCCAGCTGCCTGTGCGGTACATGTTCTCTTCATAACTACCCATAGTCGGAAGGCCAAGGCTGAAGGAACCTGGACGAAGACCTCTACCAAAAGAAGATCGAGCGGAAAATGAGTTGGAGAAACTATTTTTTGGTCCGAACCCTGGCCGCTGAGGCAAGGGAATCGGTCTTGAAGAAGATGACGATAGAACTGAAGGATTAGATAACGGGGACACTGACGGACGACCGTTCAACCTGGTCACCGACTGATAAAGATGTGTTGGATTGGTATTACTTTCGTTTGTAGATGTATCCATAATGGCGACCGATATTGTTTTGGATATGGATGTATGTAGAAGAGATGGGAAGATGAAAGAACTACCGAGAGTTAAGATAAGTTGATGGATTGATAGACAAGAAGGAAGATACGGGAGGGGAAAAAAGTGAACGTGGGCTGAAAGGAAGGAACGAGGGGTCAGGGTTAAAAGACAGGGAGGAGGGAAAGGG
>MVAI01000118.1:0-58401 GCA_014825565.1 Phaffia tasmanica | reverse complement strand
GAAAAAAAAAAAAAAAAAAAAAAAATGGTTCTAGTCAATTAACAAACTCACAGACTAAACTTATATGACAAGTAAGAGGAAATAGAATCAACGCTCTCTCCATCTCCGAATAAACGAACCTAGTTAATTCAGCTGCCAAATCAAATCCATCTTCTCCTCCATCTCCATCCTGGTTCATAGGCGTCATTCCTTCACCCATCTCTGAGCCAGCATACTCGCTTCCGTTCACAAGCAAGTTGGTCGAAGGTGTTGCAGCGGGGGTAAGAAGTTCGCTATCGGATAGATCTGGGTCGACATCTTCGAGGATTTCTGTTTGACAATCAGGGGTGGATGCAGGGAATTCGACTGTGAGTTGAGAGTTAGAGGACCACAAAAAATGTGGAACAGAACGTATATTTATAAAGCTGATACAAACCGTAGGATGTCTTCTCAGCCTTAGAATCTTCGTCCAATAATTTTTCGACCTCTTCTTCTACGATTTCGATTGTCTGTCAGGAAAATAGAAGAGCAAACGACAAAATATGATGGCAATTAGAAGACGCATTACAACAAGAGAACAGTAGCTAAGACGCACTCTACGACTAATCCTCTTCCGATACCTTCGCTTTCGTACATGTCTGAGAGGGGGCGTGATCCCATGGGGCCAGATATAATCATCCAGATTCATTTTTCCGTTACCAGAGGATGAGTTATCCTGTATCACTTCGGTTTCGTCCTTGATAGGGTGAGTTACAATAAGCATCTATTTGTCAAGTTGAACACACAAAGGAAAACACTATTTAGTTTGGGTGCTTCTCTCTTAGGGAAACAGCCAGCGCGCATGTATGATTACAATTTTGTAAAACATTTGCACATGTCAGATGCAATCACCAACCTGAGAAATGTCAGCCGCCTTGAACATCTGCTTCCCATCAAGTGTCTTTTGTGACTCTATGATGGATGGTAGGTCGACCAGCTTGGCAGCGTAGAGTTGGTTCGATAAGTGAAAGGCTGCTCTTCTCGAGTCTGTTTCATGAACACAACGTAACCGAGACGATTGATGTGTTTCAACGGACGAACGAGATGATCAGAAAAAAATAAATTAAAATATGAATACACACGAAAATATCATGGATATACGAGTATACCTCGAGGATGAAGAAGAGTGAAAAGTGAGTTCTTCACCTTTGAATTTGAACCAGATGCCCTCCAGCGCTTTCTCTTTATTCTTCCCTTTTTTGCCCAACAATGCCCGAAGATCTTGAGCGGGAGCCCCCTCTGGAAGTCTCAGAATGAATTGCTCTTCAAACTCAATCTCTTCATCATCACTATCGAGTTCCCTGTCGTACTCGCCTAGGAAGCTGTTGTAGCCACCGATGCCGGCCTTTTTAGAAAAGTTGAGCTTGAGTTTTGACGGCAACACGGACGGGGCGACTTTGACAGTTGGCTTTCGAACTCGAGCTGGTCGGACGACTGACGGACCAGTGGCTAGATCCGCAGAGGGTGCTGGAGCAGAGTTTGAGGCTTCTGATGTTCTTCGATCCGGGGGTTTTGTCCGGTTCGGAGGGGGTCCAGTGCTAACGGATGAGGGCGAGAACAAGGATACGGTCGGAGTGGGGGTCTGAGCAGGTGTGAAAGCAATAACTTGAATAGGTAGAACAAAAGGTGTTAGAAATAGAAAGCATGTCGAAACGTACAGGCAGCTGTGATGTAGATGCTACTGGTTGAAAGTCTGACTCTGAATCATCCGACATCTGGCAAGAATGGGATGGATGGCTTATGAAATGAAGATGAAAGTTAGAAGGTGACGCTGACAATTTCCTCAAGTTGCATCTTGTTTCTTTCTACCATCATCTCTTGTATCAACACAACCAGTCTTCAAAACTTCACTCTTCCATACACATCGTCACATACACATCAAAATGAGTACTATGGATATTGATACAGAGGCGTCCACTTCTGCCGCCGTTGCTGACGTCAAGCCAAAAATTGGAGCAAAGAAGGGACCGATCAAGAAGGGTAAACCAGCCGCAAGTGCTGGTGGCAAGGGCGACGGAAAGAAGTTCGAAGTCAAGAAGGTATGTGTTCTGCCGGGGTTTGTCAAGAACGGGATGATATAAACTGCAAACTCTCTGGACTTTTTCATGGAAAGATTCAGAGTGTTTGGGTTTGCATATATTGCTCACCTTGCTTCCTGAAAGGTTTCTTATTCACTCGATCTCTTGTTTGATTTATTTTATCTCTTTCAATCCTGATTCGATCTACCAGTGGAACGCTGTCTCAATCTGGGCATGGGGTACGTTTGCTCACTAAGATGATTCTCAATTTACTCTAATGAAGTCTTTCCAGGTTGTATCCAGGTTGTATCCAGGTTGTATTCAGGTTGGATGTTTCAAGATAGAGCTGACAACTTGTCGATGACTGGCATACCTCTCAGATATTCTCGTCGATACATGCGCTATCTGCAAAAATCAGATCATGGAACTCTGTAAGGATTCATAGAACTTGTCTTTGCTCTTCTCTTAAATCATTCTCCCATTGAATTTTAAGTTTGAGACATGATCTCGAGAATTCTGCCGGGCTGCAATGAACTAATCTTGCTTGGACGTTGTATTCCATAGGCATCGAATGTCAAGCGAACCAAGCATCAGCGACGAACGAGGAATGCACTGTTGCCTGGGGAGTCTGCAATGTATGTCAAAAACTTTTTCTTGATGATAGATAGTTCCGCTTTTGATTTCAAGTGCACTAGCTGAGATGAACTGTGTGTCCGTCCGATAGCACGCCTTTCATTTCCACTGTATTTCACGTTGGCTCAAAACCCGTCAAGGTTCGTGTATTTTTTGAAACCAACCTTTATACACAGACCATGTCTTGCTAGTCGGCCAGCATCTGACGATTGTCTGTCATTTTTGCTGAACGGGTTTACGCTGAATTTGATCAGTCTGCCCTCTGGACAATAGAGAATGGGAACTTCAAAAGTATGATCTTATCAACTTACATCTTAACTTTCTTAAAGTCTGTCATATATGAATACTTATCCTCCTGATTTTGTTTGTCGATTCTCAAACAGATACGGTCGATAAGCGAAGGAGTCGTCTAAGAGCCAGTTCTCTTGAATTCTTAGAACTTTATGAAGAAGGTCGGGGGCGCATATATATTTCGAAATCGAGCTAGATCAAGATGTCATCCATATCACATTCTCTCATCCTGCTATCTCCTTCTACTTGTCTTTTGACGTTGTATACACTTTTCTCTTCTTTCCCTTCTTTTGCTTGCAACGATATCTGAACAAGAAAGAGGTTGAATACATGGACTCACAGACTGCCTGATAGGGATGGACGTGCAAACAGCTTTGAAACGCGCTCACGTGACACAAACGCCATAGAAATCTCAGCCCAATCATTCTATCAGTTACTTCTTTGTTGGTCGCTACACCGAGGACCAAAACCAATCCAGTTATGACCGCCGTAGCTACCACTGTTGTATCTTCCCCGGGTAAGGTTCTCCTTGCGGGTGGATATCTTGTCCTAGATCCAATTTATACAGGTCTCGTGGTATCGACCTCGTCCAGATTCTACACCATCATTCGATCTTTTCCCCCAGCTTCTTCCTTCTCGGAATCAACAAATACCATCGTTGTTCAATCTCCTCAATTTAAATCGGCTCAATGGAATTATCAATTCGATTATAACTCAGAAAACATTACTGAAGTAGAAAATGACAGATTGCTATCAGAAACCGGCCGAAATAAGTTTGTGAGGATTGCGCTGCAGAAGACGATCAAAGTTGCCGGAGAATTGGTAGGATGGGACAAGGTCAAAGAGTCTCTTAAGGATGGATGGAACATTGTTATCGTAGGGGACAATGATTTCTACTCGCAGCGAAACCAGGCAAGTAGTTCTTGTTCTTGATCTGTCTTGCTTTAATTCCTCTTTGCATAACTAACTGCATCTAGCGTGCGTCTGGCATCCAGCTTGAATCCCGCGGACTTCCCCTTTCCTTTGACTCGCTCGCACACCTACCTCCTTTTTCAAAAACAGATGATTCTCTCGCTAACGTGCATAAAACAGGCCTTGGATCCTCTGCCGCTCTCATTACTTCCCTCTGTGCCGCTCTTCTTGTTCACCTTGGGGCTGTCTCCCCGCTTGCCTTTAAACCCTCATCGGCCGATCCTATGTCAAAGGAAAGAAAAGAGATGAGATTAGTCCACAACGTCGCTCAGTATGCTCATTGTTTGGCCCAGGGGAAAGTCGGAAGTGGATTTGACGTAAGCAGTGCGGTGTGGGGAAGCCAAGTCTACCGAAAATTTGGAAAAGATGCATTGGAAGAGCTCATGGATGACGATCAGGTAAGGCTGGTATCATGATACACGGTCTTCCCTGTCATCAATCCTAATAGCCGTGGTTTAGTCGCGCGCTGACAAAGTGCTTTTGATCTGACGTTATGTAAGAAGCCAGGTCGAATTTTGCTTCCAGCCTTGTCCTCTGAAAATCCAAAATGGACCAACGAGGTGACTCCGTTTTCTCTACCGCCTCATACCAGGCTGCTTTTGGCCGATGTAGACGCTGGAAGCGACACGCCTTCTCTTGTCGGAAAGGTTTTGAAGTGGAAGAAAGACAATCCTTGTAGGTTTTTCTATTTCTCCTCTTTTTTGTTCTTTTTTTTTCTACCTCTCCGTAATGAGGCTCTTCTGAGAGTATTTAGTTGCCAAGTTATCTGACTTATTGAAACCATCGTTTTTCTTGTATATATAATTGTAGCCCAAAATTCTTGGTCGACTATTTCCGGGTATAATGACAATCTCGCCTCCCATATTAGAAATCTCAATCGATTAGTAGCCGATGATCCTATATCGTACGAGACAGCTGCTCAAACTTTTGTTCGAGATGTGAGTCTCTCTCTCGTCCTGCGTTGTCGCCGTCTTCATTTGTCCTCTTCACCAAGCTTGAACCTGTTTAGTTGGGGCGACTGGTCATGTGCACACTGAATACGAGGGCCACTGACCAAATCTTGACTCGACGTGTATATCTAAAAGTCTGCGAAATCTTCATCGAGTAACTCTTGCCCATTCATTAAGATTTTCAAATCCATTCAAAGTACAAGCCAAGTTCGTTCCATTTTCTTCTCATGTAATCCCTATAAACCCGATCACATCCTGTTTTTTATCCTGCTGGGAAATTGATTATGAAACTGGATTGAACAGTCTATCCGACGATCGATGAAGTTGATGGGAGAATCAGCTGGTGTACCTATCGAGCCTGATGAGCAAACAGAGCTACTCGATAAATGTCAGACTTTGCCTGGTGTTTTAGGTTGCGGAGTACCCGGAGGTCAGTCTTTTTCTTTATTCTTTCCTCATCTTTTCTGTATATGTGTGTGTGTGTGTGTTATAATTTTCGATTTTTGACGCTTGCAAATATGGTGTTGTCCTCGTCATATGTCGGATTCACTTCAATGAACTTCTGTTCTTTCATACAGCGGGAGGATATGATGCCTTGTGGGTCCTTGTCCTCGATCCCCCCTTCTCTTCGACAGCGCAAACTGTAGAAAAGACTTGGATAGAGCATACTGGTCTATCCGTCTGTCCTCTCCTTGCGCGGGAGGATCCGATAGGTGGGCTTCAAGTCCATAATATGGATCAGGTCGCTGGCTTGAAGGGACTTTGAAGAAAAAGTTCAGGAAGAATGATAAAGGAGGAGGGTAATAAGATGATGGATACGATATGAATAAATCAAAGCTTTTTATGGACAACAACCTCAACTTTTGTCTGTGTTCCCTCTTAATTGATTCTTCTCGGCCTGAAGCTCATGTGGCCTACGAGGGCAAAAGAACAAATATAGTATGATGTGTACAGTCGGTCTATAAAACTAAAGAAAAGAGCTGAGAGAAGGAAAAGGATATAGTAAGAAATTAAGTAAGGCGTATAGCTGCGTCCATATGTTTGAGCAGAGCTTAAAGGTTAAGAGAAGGAAAGTTTTACAACATAGCAAACACGCTTGAACTCTAAAATTGAAATTTTAAAGGAAAAAGAAAGAGAAGAACGGAAGGAGACGAATACCAAGAAAGATCACAGTGAGAACGTCGAGTCACTCCGTACCCAACTCATTCTCCCAATCCTCTTCATCTTCCAGAACCCACTTGTCGCCTAACCCTCCTACCATACCTCTCTTTGACGGATCTCGCATCAGAAGCAAATCTACCAACGCCTTCCCCTCTCTTCCTCCTTTGCCACTTAATAGTCTCCCTGGATCGAGAGAGAGGTTAGATTTGGAATCTGAAGGAGAGCGGACAGGTGGCCAAGAGAATTCCCCTTTGGCTATCCGAAGCATACGGGATCGGCGGGTTGAAGAGAGTTCCATCGTTGGATCGTCATGCGGAGGAGTTCCGAATGGTAATGATCTCGTCTGCAAGTCGAATTTGTCAACGCGTAAGAGAACATGATAATCAATTCAGCACATGACAAGGAAAAATAGAAGTATCCGGAGACTGGACGAAATGACGGTGCACTCACGAGCAGAGCAAACAGGACAACACCGCAAGCCCAGCTGTCCGTTAATCGCCCGTCATAGCTTTTCCCAAGAATTATCTCTGGTGCGGCATAACTATCACTACCACAACGTGTCGTAAGCATAAAGCTTTCTGATGAAAACTCTTTGGCTAGACCAAAGTCGGTTAATTTGATGAGTGGTTGGTCCGGTGGAGGAAGAATTGACTTTGGAACTTGTCTCGGGGGATTTGCCGGAGGAGGAAGGCGCAAAGTAAGAAGGATATCTGGTGTACGAATATTGATTGTATCAAGTGTTTAAGCCTGTTTTGAACTAGAACAATCGAAGAAGACCTACTTTCAAGTTTGATATCTCGATGGACTATTCCATGATTATGTAAAAATGACACTCCTCCCTCTAGTTCTTTCCACACTCGTTTAATAAATCCTCTTCCAATCATGCCCCATTTGCTAGGCTCTTCCACAGTGGAAAAGAGCTCGCCTCCTGAGATGAAGGGAAGAACAAGACAGTAGAATGAAGGAGTTGCAAAAGAAGTGATATGGGCCATGATAGCAGGATGGTTTGTTTTCTATATCAATCCCAAGAAAAAAATGAGACTCTTTGATATCACAAGATCCTGTACACAGGACGATAAGATGAAAAAGCACGTACCTTCAAGATTTCGACCTCCCTACTGAAAGACGTAAACATTCGGTCGTCCCCTAAACACGCTTCTTTTGTCCTGATAACAGGACCAAATACCGTGATGAGCTGATTGTATCAAATTGCAAGATGAAAGGTGTATCAGACTAACATTAACTTCACAGCAACTAACTCGGTGCCTATACCCCCGGTATTTTCGCTTATACATTTAGCTCCCCAGACTTGACTGAACGCTCCCTTCCCTAGCTCGTTGCCTTCTAGTTTCCATAATCTTTTAGGTTGCTTAGTTCTGTCTTCGACCCTATTTTTGCTGGTCGATTGAATTATCTCTTCTTCGAAAGCAGGATCTTCTGTTAAAACGTCTCCCTCCTTGAGGTCCGGAATAATCTGTTTGACTGATAGCTCAGTACCTGATTTTGAATGATGGCTGGATGATGGAGATGTGGGTGTCAACCGTGAACCTAATGAAGGGATTTTGCTCGGAATATAGAGTGAAGAAAGCGAAGGATTCGGATGTCCGTCTCTTGTAACCGAACCTCTCCTGGAGCCGACAAAGCCGGGCGAAGATGATAGCAATGTTGTTGAGGAGGAAGAAGGAAGAGGAAAGGTCGGAGCGGTAACCCCCTGACCTTCTTTTTCGAACGAAAAGTACGGTCTGGAGTCAAATCCACCGTACTGACCGTTGCTTTGCCTATAGGACGCGTCAGATACACTGCGAGGGTGGTTGGGAGATCTTCCTGTTGATCTAACACCAAGCCCAGTCAAACGTCCACTAACTGAAGGAACGTCCAACCCAGCTCGCCCGATGCTTCCTGCACGTGCGAGCGAACGGGCACCGCTACCGGTTCCGCTGAGTGGTTTGGGAGGCGTAAGAGTCTCCGATGGTTGGAACGATCTCGAGAAGAAGGAGTCTGTCCGAGAGGACGTGGTGGAGATGATAGAGTTTGATCGCGAAGGAGGTGAGCTTGCAAGGGGTGTGGATATAGGTAGCGAGATTGTATTGTTTGTCTCTGGCGATTCTGTTTTGATTTCTGGCGGTGGTGGGCGTGGAGGTGAGGATGGTGGTGATACAGGTTCCAAGGGAACGGCTAAAGGCGCTCTTGTTTGAAGAGGTGTAGGGGACAGAGAAGATGACGATGGTGATGCCGGAGAAGAAGATATTGATGATGATAGGGGGTTTTGTCTCGAACGGAGATCTGAAACGGAACAAGAGCTGTCCATATGGGCTACCTATGGGCGTGTCAGGGAAGATGGGGTCTATACACTAGAACTATCGGAGCTATGGTGTTGGTTCTGACGGATAAAGAGCTGGCAAGTTTTACGATCGGAGTGCTCTTGAACGAGTCTGCTGAGACTTTGGAAGCATGTGGATATGAGAAAGAGAATAGAAATCAAAGGCGTTGTATGCTGCTAGTGATGGTGGTGGTCAATAGGCTGAAGAGTCGAGTCGCAATCGATGTTGTTCTTTAACGTTCTCTCATCATCAACCATGTTTCATTCAGCTGCCTCCTCGTCAACGACACTCCTTTCGGCAGGTTCTCTTGACAGACTGCCCACTTATTCCTTCTCCAGAAATATCCCCTATTCGTTCACTTTACCTCCTACCGCTTCTTCATCTTCGGAAGCTTCGGATCCCTCTCCACCAATCTTCAACTCTCTACCCAGGGGTCCGATTCCTCATATAAGACCCAGATCAACAGCAAGAAGGTCAATAGCGGCAGCGACAGCAGTAGCCACAAATGGAAGTAATAATTCCCCTTCCTTGCGTCGATCGGCTCAAGTACCATCAGCAAGATCACAAGCACCAAGGTCGAGATTAGTGCATGGAGCCAGTAGTCGTAATATCGAAAGGGCTCTCGACGGAAGGTTACCACTCGGAATGAATCTCGTGCTTGAAGATCAAGACTTAAGTGACGAAGAGCTTGAAATTCTTTTCAAGGTTGTGATTATTTCCTTTATACTTGTTCAACCCAAAGTATACTTGGTTAATGTATCTAGCTTTATCTTGCAAATGTGTATGATTAGAATCGAGAAATTAGAGACTATGGCCGGACGTTTCTGATACCGATAGGTTGTCGAAGGACACAAGAAGAAATAGACGCCATCGTTCGTTCCATCTGTTCCTTTCTCTCGCTGTTATGTTTTGTGTCAAACTTTGGCTCATTCTCTGCTTTCGACTTCAAATCAGCAATCGCGTTCGCCGTCACCTGCCCAAGCTTCGAACGCTGAAGACAATGTCCACACGCGAGGCAGAGGTCAAGATACACAGGATACCTCAGCAAGCTTGAATCCCGACGAACAACCTGATCTCGATAGAGATATTTTAGACGAAGATCTTGATGAGAATGGAGATGTTAGCGAGGATTGAGAGCAGATCTAGCCAATATGGACGGATTGTATGATATGTGATTTATTGGCTCATAAAACAGCACAAATCGAAAACAATAGCTGTAAATGCTACCATAAATTTATAGTTTACAACCAGAGTGCAGGGTTACAAGCAAAGATGCTCTCTTTTGTGGGCAAGCAAAACCAGTCAGGGAGGAAACCCAAGATGGGAAGAACCAAACAGAAGAGGAAAGAAAAAACAAGAGATGATAAGAAGGGGGAAGACAAAAGTAGATCTGTACTGCTTTATCACCACCGCCTCGCCATCAGCTTCAATCCATCAAGAAAGATTCCAGCCCATGAGGATCTTTGAAATCGTGATGAACTAAGCTAACCAGCCAATACTTGTCCGCGATTCCCTCCAAGAGCTTCCTCGGCTTAGATCCAACAGGGTACAAGCAAGACCAGTCTTGCCAGATCGAAAAGGCTTCTTCTTTCCATGAGAGGAACGAGACTTCTTCAATGATGGTCGACTGTACGATCTCTTGACCGGGGAAGATTGCCCAGGTGACAACATTGACGTCTTCCGATGTCATGTTTGTTCGGAACTCTCCCTGTTACAAAAGTCAAAACAAACCATTGACATTAGCTCATGCCAAAAAGAAATTTCGGGTCATGAAAAAGAAGACAAACAGATTTGTTCGCAGCATAGAACGTGACAACGCCCTTAGACTCCTCCGCTTTCCTCTCAATCTCTCTGACATCCGACTCTTTAACAAAGAACTCCACAAAACTCTTCTGGAATATATATCCTCCTCTTGGGCCGAACCCGTAGATCGGATCGTCACTTGGTGTTCCGTCAAGAGTAGGTTGAGAGCCTACAGTCCACCAACCCTTTTGAGGCGAGTTTAATCGGAGAAGAAGAGGAAGGATTGCTCGAGATTCGGATTCGAGAGGAGAGGTACACCATGGGATCGAAGGGATTTCGTTTTGAAGATACGACGTGAAGAGCTCAGATACAGCTCTCGTGGTGGATGGACTCCCCCAGTGACTCAGCGCTTCATTGGCCTGTGGTAAATTTACATTTGATCAGCTTGCGCCCAGCAAGAACGAGAAAGGAGAATAAGAAAACGAACCAGGATTTTCAAACCAGCTCCGTATCCGTCTAATTCTCCATATGCCGGACTTCGAGGATCCGTAAATCGTCCATTAGGAAATTCGTCCCATGATTCTCCCTCTGGGATCTGACCAGAACCCTCTCTCACGCCTAACAAGTCATTCTGAGTGCGTGAGGTAGATGCCGTTTGTCCTGTACCGGTAATGGCTTGTTGAACTGTGATGTTCGGGATATTGACCGTAGTATATCCGTGCTCTTGAGTAAGAACGGGCCGCTGGAAAGAGATCAAACAAAAAGGATCGATCAACAAAGAGATTCTAAGAAATTAAATCCTTTTTCTATTTTTTTCTCTTTCTCCTTCTCCTTCTTCATTTCCAAAGGTCAACTGCTTGTTTGTAGATTGAGAAAAGGAAAAATCAAATATTCACTACGGATCCGTTCGCTACTTTTCCCTCTGTATTAGGTTTGATCCAACCTAAACCTTCCAAAACTCTACGCGCGCTCTTTTCCAAGTTGAGCGTGCAAAGATGGATCCCTTCGACATGGCCCTCAGTCACCAACCGCTTACACATAGAGACTGCCAGATTAACACCGTATGCCTTGACTTGGATATCGTCATGCTATAAAGTTGACAGAAAGAAAATCAGAATGATTTCGTGATATCAGCAAATATAGAACCGGGTATGATGCCTCAGACATAAAACTATCAGACGTACCTTGATAGGCTCTAAGTCATCTAAGATAGATTGAGGGACGATCGCTTTACATAACGAGGTCATTCGTCGGAACGAGCTGAAGTTTTGGATTGCCATCACTCCAGGAATGATTGGAACAGTGATACCTGTTTGTCACGAGAGGAAAATGCGATATTTAAACGGATGACTCATTATGCACCTCGCGCAACACAACGAAATAAATGAACGAACCAGCCTCTCGGCAACGAGTTTTCCATTGGAGAAACACATCAACATCGTAGAATAACTGGGTTAAGATGAAGTCGACACCCGCGTCGACCTTTCTTTTAAGGAATACGATGTCAGCCTCAGATGATGGCGAGTCCGGGTGGGTCTCTGGGTAACCTAGAATATCCGCGCCCAAAACAGTGTCTTTTTTAGTACCGCGTCAAAGGGAATGTTACCGTTGAGCAAGCAGCTGGAACGTACCGGCCACACCGATACAGAAGGCGTCTCCATACTTCTCTCGGATAAAGGTAATTAGATCAAGGGCATATTCGAATGGCTGGTTGGTCTGAGAGATAGGAAGTGATTGAGTTGACGCGTACTCTGCGTCTCTAGGAGGGTCTGGCACGTAGTGTAGAGAAAAGATGTTCAGACGCGGATCAGATTTTTGATAGTATGGATTGTGAACTAAGAAATCAAGAGTCCAGCTATAGTATTCGAAACCAACCTCCTCTCAAAGCCAAAATGTTCTTAATACCTCGGGCTTTGGCAAACTTAATTGGCCAAGTCAAACCAGATAAGTAGTCAGAAACTAAATTCGACGACTTCACTTCCAACACTTTTAAGGTCAACTTTAAGACTTACATCTAGAGCCTCGACCACCTTGGCTTTCTCCATATTAGTGCACGTCAAATGCAATAAACACTCTACGTTGTTTCCGTTCTCACTCTTGAGATCCGAACTGATAAATCTAGCCAGCTCAAGACTTCGATCACTGGTCGACCCACCGGCACCCCAAGTTACGGAGATAAGCGCTGGACCTTCAGGCGTAAGAGAAGACATTCGGTAGATTCGGTCGTGCAGGTTTTGTGCTCCGGGTTGAGTAAGCGGGGGAAAAAACTCAAACGAGTACGAGGGTTCTCCGTTGGAGGATACATAGGGACAAGGTGGGGGTGCCATATCGAGATCAAGACAGCGGAAGAATTGAGAGGGCTCAAAATAGGAGTGAGAAAGAGAATCCCGCTAAAAGGAGAGGTTTTTTTTTTTACTGATTTCAGTTGGAAGCATGGCATCGATGGATAGGGCAATTTCAACAACGATTTACATACCTGCGCGTAGATGGAACTTGAAGTTCTGGTTCTGAAAGATTGAAAGAGAAGACGGAGAGAGGCGACGTCCAAGGAAAGCCAAGTCGTCTAGGAGTATGATCGCTTCAGGTATAAGTTCAGGTCTGGGTCGGACTGTTGAGTGAGGTCGGAGAAGACAAAAGTTAATGGTTTTACATAAGGTAAACTAATCAACTATACAAATAACTAACCACCTTTCTACCATTTAGTCAAACTTAAGTGGCATCTCGCCGCTACCGTTCGTGTTAATCCTCTCTGACTGCCATCACCCATCAATTTCAGCCGATTTATCATCCTCAGTCTGTCTTTCCGCTCGTCTCTATCTCGGTTCAGCATGTCGCACGGCCACAACCAAAACATCATCTTTGTCAAGAATCTGAATTTTAACACTACTGGTGAAGATCTCTACGAGCTCTTTGGCTCTTACGGTCCGATACGACAAGTTCGCCTAGGAAACGTGAGTTCCTCTTTCGTTCTTCTAGTTTTTTTAGTTTTTTTTGTCAGCTTGAGCAGGTCTAGATGGAACAGATTGATGTACCATGATCACCCTTGTCTATTGTGCTTGTACTGATCTTAGTATCTAACTTCTGTTTCTTCGTTCTGGAAAACAAATTCTACAGGGCCCAAAGACGAAAGGAACTGCCTATGTCGTTCGTCCTTTCTTAACATATCTTTTTCTACGTCCATAGTAATATATATGTTTGGACTAATCCTTTACGTTCCGATCTACACATGCACCACTCTGTGACTGTACTCATGAATCTCTAGGTTTTCGAAGAATATCAGGACGCAAAGTCAGCTATGGAGAAGGTGAACGGTTTCCATCTTCAAGACCGATATATCGTCCGTACGTATCCCCTTTTCCCCTATTATCATCTATCACTTTACTTCTCTAATTCTGTCTTTGACGCGTCCCCACCTCTCAAACTCCCTCTCAACTTCTTGTCCTGGATACGACTACGCGTTTTTCGACAAACACAGTACTTTATCATCAACCTTCGCGTCAAGCTGCCTCTGCCACTAAAGCCGACATCAGAGCCCGTGAAGAAGCAGTGGCGGCCGAAAAGAAGCGACTCGGACTGGACGATTAAGTGAACATCGAAGATGAGAGAATAAGAAAAGGGCTTAAAAAGATGATGGATCACACTCCTTGACGTGATGAGACATAAAGTCCGAGACGATGTACAATTAACGAGTGGCGTACTGGGGAAATCTGGATTGAGGGAAGGCGAATCAAAGAATATATATGTTGTATTTCGTACGAACCAACCTCTTTTGATCTTAGTACGTTCCTTCGATGAAAAGTGGGGAATATTGGCACATCCAAGACAAATGGATCAAACAAGAGGAAAGGATTTTATTCAAACAGATGACAAGATCAAACTCTACATGACCCGTATACGCTCAAACAAACGTGGATCGAACAACGAGAACTTAAAAGAGAAGTATGAATTGGTATGATAACGATTAGCTTTCACTCTCACTGGCCCCTATGAACGTCCTGCCATGATCCGCCACTGGACGATGAACCTCCCTCCTCATCCTCCAAAGGTCTTCGGCTCTTTGTTCCAGACCCTCCAGGACCACTAGGCGACAATCTCGTTCTATCTTCCTCTCTTTCTTCATCGTTGTACTCAGTCGTCAAGCCCGGGCGATATTTGGAATCATGGTAGAGGGGAGCCGAAGCTCCAGCCTGATGGTCTTCTTGGTCATCATCATCCAAAAATGAGCTGGACGGAGGAGAGAAAAGAAAATAAGATGGGCTCAGCACCTCGTGTTATGTTTTTATGAGAGGTGTCTGTTGATATCTTCACTCACTCGTGATATCCCAAACCATCAGCCGGTCCTCCATCTTCGTCCTCCGACTCCGTTACATCTCCAAACGCATCATACAGCTCCTTGGTCTTTCCTCCACCTACCCCTCCTCCTCTTCTACCTTTGCGTCCACTCAGCATTCCCATTGCGACGTCTTCTCCATCGCCTGTTCCCACTCCTCGACGAAGACTACCACCATTTCCACCCAAAATCCCATATGCCCCTCTCTCATCATCCCCATCCATCAAAGCGCGCCGTTTGTTCCTCCATCGGAGCAACACCAAGCCACCACCACCAAGACCGACAAGAGCAACGAGTCCGCCAGCACCATACACCCAAGATGAGCCGGACGCCAAGCTTTCCATTCCGTCAAAAATTCCTTCGTCCAAACCAGCCGTGGCTGAGGATGTGGCCGAGGTTGCAGTAGGTGGGTTGGTTTGAGTGGTTGTTCCGTCATCAGTAGCGATCACCTCGATCCCAGTCTTGGTGCCCATTACTGGACTAGCTAATCCAGGGCTATTGGATTCTCCAGGAGAAGACGCATGATCGGACGGAAGATGAGCGGTTGGCTTAGGTAGTTCCTTCGTATTGTTCCCGATGGCTGTAGTCGGGAGGGTAGGGAGAGGGAAGCCAGCTGAACCGGATTGAGAAGCAGTCGGATCGTTTTGCGGATAAGGAGAATCGGAATCACCAAGGGGAAGTGCATAAGGAACGGCTTTAGCCGCATCGATAGATTCTCCCCAGAGCTGCAGAGACCACGCTTGGAACGTCCCATTCTTTTCGGGATGAATTCGATCTAGGACTGACATTGTCCAGGTTCCGACAGGATCTTCATCCCTGATCAAAAGAAAGAATCCAATCAAGCCGAAGTAGACGGTCAGAACGGCACACCAGAAAATGAAAGATCTGAATGAAAATAACCAACCAGTGCTTCATGCTCATGAATTTCCATCCATTAAACCCATCAGGATCTTCATCCGCTCTCCTTGTTCGGGCAAGCACACTTTTGACTCCCTTGGGACTGACCAACTCGACCTCAACATCGCCTCGTCGGTCATGTTGGATCCATACCCGAGCGGTCACATGCTCGAGTCTCTCAAAGTTTGCTCGAGTGAGCATGTCGGCCGTCACAATGAATGTGGAGCTCACCCCAGTTGGCGGGATGAAAGCGCCTGGAGAATCACGAGTGACGACATTCGCATCGGCATCAATAGATGAGATCAAAGAGCTTTGAGTGTGGTTGTTAAGATGGACGAGCGGAGACTCGAACCAGGCTTGAGGTTTCACAAGCTTCCACGACTTTGAATATTCAACCAGCTTGCCAACGTTGATCTTTCCATAACCATCTGAAGAAGGCAATGACGACGGCGATTAAAATTTTAAACAAGCCGGGCAGGACTCGTGGATGCGCAGATAAGAATGTTGGAGACACACATTTGTAGTTGAATTTTCTACCAACAGCAGTCAACTCCCAGTCGGGATCTTGCAGGTTAAAGGTGTCGACCGCGTTAACAGTGATGTGCTGGACATCTCTCCAAGTGAGGTTCGGTCGGACTTGGAGGGCTAGTGCATACATGCCTACCGCAAGAGGAGCGGCAGCCGATGTTCCACCATGACCATCAGAGCACTTTTCCTCTCCAACATCAGTCGTATGCTAAAGTGCAATAAATATCAGCTTCATATTCGTTATGACCAATGTATAAATTGGAAGACTCACAATATGGTCCCCACTCCCTGAACTGGGGGCGACAGCCATAACTGCCGCGCACATCTCAGAATAGTAGGGATGAAGACCCTTCCGATCGACAGCGCCGATAGTGATCGAGTAGATGCTGTTAGTGTAGCCATCAAAGTTGCACTGATCGTCCATTCCACCTCCGTTACCCGCAGCAAAGACGAACACTGATCCTTTTCCGTCTCGACCTTTAGTAGCACCGTTGACGAGTGCTTTGAGGATGAGTCCAACAGGAGCATCCATATTTTTGCCATCGTCCGGAGGACCCCAAGAGCATGAGTAGATGTCAGTTTCTTGATAATTATAATTGAGCGCGGCCGCCTCGTCGGCATCAGAAATTGGCCCAGAAAGAATTCGGACACCGGCGACTCTGGAGTTGTGAGCTACTCCGATACCACAAACATCATTCTTGATCGCGCCAATCTCCCCAGCACAACGGGTACCATGAGTATCATCAGATAGACGAGGCATAGGTAACGGAGTATGGTCGTTAAAGTCGTATGATCCTTCGGCGTACTAGATAGAAAAAGGTTAGGATCAGCTGTAAATCATTTGGCCTTGTATTCCTTTTCAAAGCTCAGATGGCAAATAAGCAGATAAAACAGCCGTACGAAGTTTCCATTCAGATCGTGACTAGTATAGTCGAGTCCGTCATCAATGAGCGCGACATGAACGCCTTTGCCGGTTATTCCACTATCCCAGACGTAGGTCACATTCAGATCATTTTCTGGCATCTGTGTATTGACAATATGCCACTGTTTTGATAGCAGTGGGTCATGTATGTTAAGCTTATCTTGCTGTGTAGTACATAACGGTTCTTGTAATCAGCATACAAGGTTGAGTCCTCTCGCAATGGTTCGAGATTTACATACAAGGAAATTCCACTCTGTGAGGTCAGTCTGGGCTGTCGCAGCAAAGGTATTGAAGCTCGAGCCAAAGACATCGGCTCGCTCGGACCAGGCTCGTTTGGCTCTTTGTCTTGGGATCATCTTTTCGAGATTCCTAATGTGTTCAAACCCCTTGAGTTTGTCCCCTCTTCCGGTGAGCCAGGTTGACTCGATTGAGCCAGACCCAAGATTGTCACGTTTATCAAGCTCGGCATTCACTACTCTGACCAGGTAATGCCCTTCAAGGTGTCCAACTTGCTCAACAAGCTCAGTGCCTAGTAGATCAGCTGCTTGCTTAGGAGATAGATGTGAGGAGGATGAGAGCTCTAGAGTGTAGTAGGTATGGGTAGAGTATGATCTAGGTGCCGGGTGGTGTGGGAGTCGGCGGCCATAAAAATCCGAGTTGGGAAGGCTATTTGCTAGGGTAAATGTAGGGACCAGAGCGGCCAGCGCGAGAACCCGGATGAGCATGGCTGTGTACTTCTGGACTTTCCCGATGGGAGAGTCGGGCAGGTAAAATTGCGAAGGAGCAAAGAAAGAGGAGAGAATCAACTGAGCACCAAAGAGAGTACAGGTGATTGAATGTGTTTGAATGTTATGCGATGGGGCATTCAAGCCAGCAAGCGTCCGGGATGCTTCATCGGCTTAGATAGTTGAGATAAGTGTTGATGATACATGCGATTCAAATACAAATTACTCATACAATCTCTTCTAACCACCTGCTTTTAAAGTGAGATCAACCCTTCAGAGAGGACGTATTCTGAGCGGTCTAAATCTATTATTGGTCGTGGGCCGTATATGCTGAAACTATGAAACGCTTATGATGCACTCTTTGTGATACATAAGATCTCGTGGTCTAAAAGAGGAATCGTTTTAATGGATTTGCTTGATAAATACGAACAGCCAAGTCGATTACATGAGAACTCTAACAGTATGATCTCATGTATGAACGCGATTGCCAGCATTACCATCAGGTTTGTATCTGTTTGTATTCCATAGTGGGCTTCTAGGTAAACTCTATCAAAATGATGCGTGTATTTCATTTGAAGCATTGCTTTGGGCTTCAAACCAGAATGGTTAGTCACCCCCGACGTCTTAACCTTTTGGACGTAAGTAGGTCTTTCGTTCGCTCCGCTTCCCCGATCGTCGCTCATTCGTCCATCAGCCATTGTGGCCAACTTGAAACCTACCTATCACTTAATCACTCGAAAAAAATCTCTCTTGCTAGATCATTCAGCATGACCGACACAGATACCCACTTGGAAAGAGCCCTCCCAATGCCGTCTGTCAAGCCGACGTTTTCTCAAGCTCTGGTCGTTCGTTCTCCTCTTCGTCCTGACATCCATCGTTCTCGACTTCCAACGTCGTAGCCATGGCTTTTGTTCATTTAACTCTATCTCTCTCCCTCTCTTTCGCTGTTATCGATGTGGCCCTACTAGGCTGGTGCCATGTCAGGTCTTTCTGTAGATTTGATGTTCTTTCCAATAGATACTCTCAAGACAAGACTTCAATCTCAAAAAGGTTTCCTTCAAAGTGGAGGCTTTAACGGTGTCTACAAAGGAATCGGCAGTGTGTTTGTGGGAGGTGCTCCTGGAGGTCTGTCTCCATCTCTGAACCTTCCTCTTTTTTTTTCCTTTTTTTTCCCCTTTCATCTGTAGTTGGTTTCTAAATAGCTCGCCGTATTCTGTCTCATGCTTATCTGATTTCGCTCCTGTTTTCTTTTGCTCAAGCCGCTGCATTTTTTACAACCTATGAACATCTCAAGACGTCGCTATCCAACACCTCGCTCGCACCTGCCCTAGTTCATATGACTGCTGCTTCTGGTGGAGAGCTTGCAGCCTGTCTCATCAGAGTCCCAACGGAGGTCATCAAGACAAGAGCGCAGACGAGCGCGTACGGTACGAGTTCGGCTGGAAGTTTGAACGCGGCAAAGAGTGTCTGGAGGGAAGAAGGGCTACGAGGGTTTAGTAGAGGTTTTGGTATGACTGTTGCTAGAGAGGTTAGTCAAATGTCATGTTCCTTATGAGATCTCGTCAAAATGAGTTTGTTTCTTGCTGCCTCAAATTTATCCGATCATGTACTCTGTGTTCATCTCTTGTTCATTCTTTTCAGATTCCATTCACATCGATCCAATTTCCGTTGTATGAATATTTAAAGGCCACCCTTGCTACTCCTGCCTACCTTGATAGGCCCACTTTGCCTCATGAGGCCGCGCTGTGCGGATCAGTCGCTGGTGGGATTGCAGCTGCTTTGACAACTCCTTTGGATGTCGTCAAAACTCGAGTCATGCTTGAAGTCAAAGTTCGTGGCATGTTCATGAAACAAATAAACAAAAACAGCCATTGGCAAAATATCAATGCGGGTATGCCTCTCTTGTCTAACTGTATTTCTTTCTTCCCCTTTCTGCATACATATAGGGATCTACCGTGTCTAAAAGCGGATCGTCGTTCCTCTCGATCCCGGGTCGAATGGCGACAATTGCTCGGGAAGAAGGCCCAAAAGCATTGTTCTCTGGAGTCGTCCCTCGAACTTTATGGATTAGCGTAGGTGGAGCGGTATTTTTGGGAGTATACGAGGCTACCGGAGGTGCACTCAAAGGGATCATTTAGAAAAGTAATATTCTTTCCGTAATCATATTGTTAGGGATAGTTTTAATCCGATATCTTCAATGACATATCATGAGTCACACCAAGGAGTTGCAGTCAGAACACAGGAGGCAAAGATCTAAGGGTTTCTACTCGTCGACACCGAGAGCGGCACGCCATTCAGGATACGTCTGTTCAACTTTGGTCAGACCTTGCGCTTCGATCAACGGTAGTAACACCGAGTTGACTACCTCGTAACCCTATAAGATAGTTTTCAAGCAGAAGAAACCAAACGAAGAGATGGATGAGTCAACGTTGAAGCGACAATGACATAATGTAACTTTCTCGACGTATGAAATGCACCTCAGTCGTCAGATGAAGTCCGTCCGATAATAGATCGTCTAGGTCGCCACCCTTCTTTCGATATGTATCCATCGCATTCCATAAGTCCACTAAGACCGTTCCTTCTCCACTCTCGGCAGCCACTTCTCTTACAGCCTGAGCGTATCTGCTCGTATTTTCCTCGCTTCTGTCCACTACGCCATTCATTCTGAACGCTGCCCATCGGGATGGGTTCGGAATTGGAGGGGTTATTAAGAACTTTGGGACAGAGGTTGGGGCAAGAGCTAAGATCGTAAGCAAATTTGCTCGATAATCTTCCAAAGGAACGTGCTGAGGATTTCCAGAGGATTCGATAGCAGCATCGTTCGCTCCAAGCCAGAGTGTGAGGAAGGCGATCGGCTGCGTGGCCGACGAAGGGGCCGAGCTGGAAGGAGCGAAGATGGTTCTGGCAATTGGAAGAACCATGGATGTATTGTACCCAGCGAAACCACGATTGATTACATCATGCTTCCTAATAAATAGGTCTAAGTGGTTATTCGGTAAATTCCGTTAATAAATATTGAACAGGAAACATAGGAGATAGAAAGATAGGCAAAGGAAGAATCAGAGGAAATGCATTGAAACGGACCGGACAATCTGGAGAAAAGGCCGCCGGGAGCAAAGGAATACTGAGTGAGCGAGTCGCCAAGCAGCACAATAGCCGGCTGGTTATGAATAAGAGGCATCTAGGATGAATATATTGATTAATACGGTGAAAACAAGACAGTTGTAGATGATATGAGAGAGATGGAGAATAGAAGGGGAGGAGGAGATAGGCTCTCGTTGTCGGGATATCAATAAGCCGGACCATCACTTTTTGGTCGAGCGGTAACCATGGTTTCCATAACTGCCTGGCTTAGATTTCATTTTCAGCTTTCTCACCCTCCTTCGACTTAGCTCTCTCGTTTCTATACACACTCACACTTCAAACACCCCACTTTGTCTGACTACCTTCGATGACACTTCAATTGTTCTACCTCACGTGGGGGACAACCCATGGTTCATTTCGTCTTCCGGAGCTTGGCACGTATCCGTTTATATTTATTTGCCTTGCTCAAAATAGAACTATACCTCCTTCTCCATTCCGTCTCTTGCTCATCGATTATTTCCTTTCTTAACAGAATCCGTTTCAAAGCTCTACAATATCAGTTTCTATCTTCCTCCGTTCGCTCCGGACGTCATCGAAAGATACAATGCTCACGGTTGTGGGCTGGACAAAGAGTGGAATATTGAAGGCCGAGCTATCTTAGTCCTTGGACTGGAGAAGGAAGAAGATGTTTTTAAGCTGGGAGAACGAGGAGTAGGCATTCGGTACGTACTTATTGTCGACTTGAAGTGATCTTCTGAGAAAGAGAAAGACAGAAACTCATACCGCTGGTCTGGAATGTATGATTTACATTTCTCTCTCTCACATCCTTCAACAATATTAGTTCATTGCACAAATTATATGCGCTTGCTCCGACACTCCCAGCCCTACACACCGTACTCTCGCAGTTGCCTCGTACAAAGGAGGCTCGGCCATGGGATGTTGATCTTGAAGGAGACCAATCGACCGAGCCCAAACGATGGAAATTCAGATTTGACAGCTTTGCAAAGATGTGGGACTCTCAGACGCAGCAGTACGTACTGTTCTATTGGCATTTGTCAGGAAGAGAAATATACACAGGTATGTATACGGCATTTGTGGAACGTGGCTAACGAACTGGTAGCGGGAATGTGCTGGTTGGGATCAACAGAGAAAAAATGATAGCGTTCGATCATCTACAGCTCAAAGGCAAGCCGGATATGAAGACTCCTGAATTAGAGTTTGGAATTTTTGAAGAATGTACGGAAATCGTTCTTTATCGTCTCTGTCAAAGTTAGCCTGGCCTAGCAAAGCTAATATCGACCAATGCTTTCTTTTGCTCTTCTTTGTCTATCAGACCTTGACCGACCTTCTCCCGCTAAACCGGATTCGAGTACACCCCTTCCTTCGCCCGAAATGGTCTATTATGGCCTTCTTGCAAGTTTCCTTTTTGCCGTATCCGTATCTTGCATTCAAAGCCAACATATCTGACTTATGAATCGCTTTTCTGCAGGTTACGCACTCGACCGCCCGACCGCTCTTGACTCATTATTCGCTCAAGACGAGGCCTCATATTGGAAATACTAGTATGGATGCCGAGATAAGTTTACTAATGGCAAATCAGGCGTTGGCTCGAAGTGGAAGCTTTGTATGGGATCCGTTCGCAGGGACAGGAAGCATGTTGTTAACTTGTTGCTTTCTTTTTCTCTATTTTTTTATATCGATCTGAGTCTGGAGCGAGCTAAATTGCTAACGCATGGTCTAAAACTATCTACACAGGTGCCCATTGGGGATCCTTCTGCATAGGAAGTGATATCGATGGTCGACAGATGCGAGGGAAAGAGAAAGGCAAGAAGCGAGCGGGTAGGTGCAGGAGCCTTTTCGTATCGCTATCTCTGTCTCCCTTTGCAGACTTTGCTCACCTAGCGTGGATGTGGCCTTTTTTCTTTGCTCACTTCTCAATCCTCGTAATATAGGTACTCCTGGAATCAAGCTCTCTGCCGCAAAGTACGGAACTCAGGACCAGATCGTTGATTTGTTGACTTTTGACGTAACTAAAAATCCGTGGAGAATGGGAAGGATGTTCGATGCGTTCGTTCTCTACTTTTCCTATCGCTACTCTGTTTCGCTTGCAAGTCATCCTCAGCTGATGCCTTTGTTCACTGTTGGTGCTTCGAAGTATCGTTACCGACCCTCCTTACGGAGTTCGAGCGGGAGCCAAACGACTTGGCCGGAAAGACCCTTCAAAGCTCCGAAATGAGCCATACTTTTTCCCAGAAGGTCATCCTGACGCTGGGAAGGCTTCTTACGAATTACCAGAGTGTGGGTTGTTCCCAAATCATGTTAGAATGAAGCGAGATAAAGACTGATATATATATTGATTTTGCCTTTTGATCCCAATCAGACCTTCCACCGTTCCGGCCATATCAAATTTCTCATCTGGCAATGGATCTCGTCCGGTTGGCTAGATATGTGCTTAAGCCGGGGGGTCGATTGGTTTTCTTCTTGCCGGTGGTGAATGACGAGTACGAGAGTGTGGACGTGCCGACGATAGAGGGTATGAGATTAGTCAGCAACAGTGTGGAGGACTTCGGAAAGTGGGCTCGCCGTAGGTGTTTCTTTCTATTTATTTTTGCTCTCTGTTCTTATCGTATCCTCTTACTAACATTCCTCTCGACGCTTCCTCTGAGCAGGATTGATCACACTTGAGCTTGATGTCAACGCCTCGGCTGTAGAGGCACCGAAATTTGACTCTGAGAGTTTCTTTGGAACACCGTCTTCTTCCAAAGAAAATTCTTCAAGAGAAGACTCTACGTCTAGTGAAAATCGTCTGCCTGGTCACCACAACTTCCGAGAAAAGTTCTTTACCAAGGTCATCAAGTCTGCAAACTTCGAGTTAGGGAACGAAGTTCAAGTTGACGCTGAGGGTGAAGCTGTGGCTCACCATAGCACGTGATGAAATGTATAAAACCCCATCGACTGAGGCGCAGCACATACTTAGAGAACCATCTTGCTGTAACCACGCGTTTACCTAACCCAGCATCTTCCTCATTGAGAAACAAGAAAGCAAGCGAGCAAGGATTTCCATCCTCATTCTCTTTTGATTCCTTTGCCAATCAGCCAGCCAGCCAGCCAGTGTTTTATTGTCTGTTGTCTGGTTGCTCCTTTCCGTTCACGTCTTGGTTAGCTTTCTTTGGGTCCTTGCTGCTTGGACTCTTGGTTCTTTTCGTATTTCCCCTTGCTTTCCCTCATGTCATCCCGACAACAATACCTTCAATTTGTTCCTTCACCGAGCAACGCTTCTCCCATTCAACCAGGACAGTCGTTAAGTTCAAGCTATCCATCATCCACTCACTCTCCTCTATCGACATCCATGTCTACCAGCCACCAATCGAGCGAGAGGTCCGGATGGGTGGCTGACCCTACTGCACATCCGGTGGACCCTAATCAACACCCCGCCATCAGTCAAGCGGGGGGAGATCAGACGCTGGACGGTCTAGAACCGGTCTCGAGGGTTGATAATTCACCTCATCCTCAGCCTACGGATGGTCTTGGGTCTTCACCAATAGGATCAGTCGAACCAACCGTATCAGATCAACTTGTTGACGCGTCATTTGAAACCACAGGTGGGTCTACAGAGTTATCTGTCTCGTTAGTATCTCGAGTACAACGCGACGACGTGAACGGAAGCCAATGGCAGCAGGAGCAGTTGTCTGGTTGTGAAACAAAACATACTATGCTGAGAGCAACCGTTTCTGTAGAGACGTGAATCGTTTAAAAGAGGGCTTAGTGTTCAAGCTGCTGACTTCACCTTTTTCTTTTTCTAGATCCCTCACCGGTCGCGACCGTCGGAGCAGCTCCTTACAACACATCCTATCAACCTCCTGGTTCCCCGTTTTCCTCTCATCCACCTTCCTCTCAACCTCAACATACACCCCATCATCCGCGTCAACAACAACAGCAGCAGCAGCAGCAACACCTCTCAGCATCGGCGTCATCTTCTCAGCAGCCTTCAAACGCGCCCTCTCCTGCCGCTCAACATCACATGGTCTACAATCAACCGGTAGGATATCATATGCTTCCGCAATATCAACCAGGCTATCAAATACACCATGCCCCTCCTCCCAACACATATGGATACTACGCCAACCCGCTCCCTCATCCTCAGACTATGCACGTTCAACAGCCAGTCGCATCAAGAAGCGGGTACTCATCCCCTCACCTTCATCACCCATTCTACCCTGGATCTCCACCCAACCAAGCCTATGCGACGTATCCTGCTCACTTTGCGCCCGCTTCAGCCAACCAAATACATCCTCCGCCTTATCAATATATTGCATTCGCTCCTCAGCAGGGCTATCGCTCGTCTCCTGGGATTTTACCGGGAAGCAGCTCTCATCCCTCACCCTTAGCGCATGATCACGTCCATGAGATGGATCCTGTAGAACGACATTCTCCGCTCTCGTACGATTCCACCGGAGTAGACATCCATTCACAATCTCATGGAGCCATCTCGCAAGACGATCTCTCCACGTCCACCAAACGCGTCAAACACCCCAAAAAGATGATGTCGTTGGACGATGGTCTGATAGACGACCATTCCATCAAGGATAATGCCGACTTTGGACCATACGACACGTTACCAGATCCAACCAGCTTGCAGACATCACAAGAGTTTGAGCAGGAGGATGGAGATGATGGAGATATGCTGACAGTCGGCAAGATCGGATCAAAGAGGAAGCGTTCGTCTGATCCTGGGGGTAGCAAAGAAAAGAAGCACGTCTGTCCAGAATGTCATCGTGGCTTTGCCCGGGCATACAATCTAAAGACACACGTCCAAACACATTCGCCCGATCCGCCGAAACCACATGTATGTAACTACGACTCTTGCGGCAACAAGGCTTTTTCCAGATCCCACGACCTTCTACGTCACAAAGGCTCCGTTCATGGTGAAGGCCGTCAATCTAAGATGCACTCCGACCCTGGTCGAGCAACGAACGGGAAACGCAAAAAATCCGAGACGCTACGGGTTCAACGGGAAGCGGCAGAGAACTATGAACGGATTGCAGCGGTAGCCGCTGCTGCTGCCGCTGCTTCTACTGCCTCAGGTTCGGGGACAAGCGTGTTGGATGAGGGTGGATTAAGCGAAGCAGGCTCTCTGGGAGGTGATGGCTTGATCAATTCACAGGGGATAGGTGGACCGGAAGAACACGGTGGGTTTGGTTTCATTTCATTTTCAGCAGATCTTTTCATCTTTTGCGCAGACATCAGCTGTGATGACTCATCCCGTTGTCTCTGCGTTTGGGGACGTGTCGAACCCTAGATCCGATGGGACATCATTCTGAATCTTTGGACGACAATCAAATCGCTTCTGAACTTAGCGGATACCCTTCCAGTTAGTGTCACTTGGCTTATCTTCTCAAATTTTCTATCAATAGACGGCCTAGTATTGCACTCATATGAAATACTGTTCTTCAAATTCATTCCAAAGCTATTCAAGATCAAGCAGATTATCAACAGCAAATCCATCTTCGACTCCAGATGCAACTTCAACATGAGCACCATCGAATGCAACTCGAAGCCGTTCAAGCTGCCCAAGCTCAATCGGACGTTCAGACGTACGCCCAAAATCCATCTCCGGGCGAAGAAGACGATGATGCTGCCACTGTTACTGCTCATCTGGTCGACCCTCAACTCGAGGCTGATCTTCCTCCGGTCTCGATAGCACAAGACATCGGCTTAACATCTGAGAATGGAGAAGCCTCTGATGTTCCGTCGGACCTGCCAAGAGATCTAACAACACCTTCATCAGATGAAACGCGTCCGACAGAATCGATCCAAGTAGCTGAGAATCCGATTGGGAATGTCAAAGAATCGGAAGCGATGATCGAAAAGGTTACCGAGGAGGGAGACACCCCAGCTGTGATATCCCCTGAAAATTCTGCTTCTAAAATAAAATCGCCAGCAAGAGAGATCAGGCAGACTATTTCGTCGCCGTTGTCAGGTCCAGAGACAAAAGAGAAGGTTGGCAATGTAGGTGTGTCGGCAGGGGCAAAATCAGATATTGTTGGAGATGGCTCAAATGAGAAAGAAACGAACGGCATCAACGGAGTTTCTGGGAAAGACTCTAAATCAAAAAATTCGGGAGATAAAGAGAACGAGGAGAAAGAAGATCGGAGTATGGAAGGAGTTAACAAGGATGGTTTGATAATACCGGCATCGATCGACGACATAAAAGACGAATGATTTTCTTTTTTTTTTTCTTGACTGCTGGTTACTCGGTCCGACCAGAGTTACTGACCATATACGAACAAACTGTTCTTAATGGATTTTTCTCCTTTCATTCTCTTCCTCTTGATATACAAGTCCGTTTTCTTTCGATCTCCTTGCGCCTGTTCTTTTCGCGAAATATTATAGTTGTTTCTTTTCCTTTCTTCGAGTTGTCCCAAATTTTGTAGGCGCATCTGGTGGATATATAACCTCACATCTTTCTTCGTTTCGTTCACCCTTTTGACTTGTCTCCGTTGTTGTTTTCTTTTTTATGTTTTGTCAGTTGTCTGTCTTCTCTATATGTCCATTGCCATGTGTTCTGTATCTACCCTACTCCAGAATCCAACTTTCTCTCTTAGACCAGAACAATAGAGTCTAAGACACTATACCCAACAGCAACCCCACCCTCATCGCTTTCCCTACCTTTTGTCCTCAATAACGTGCCTACATTTCCATCGTTATGGATCGTTCCAGTCTCTTGCCCAAAGAGAGCTGCGCCGTAGACGCCTAGCTCAGAGATTGTCTCTTTCAGGGCGAGTGAATGATCAGTGGTCGGTTTATCCGCTTGGGGAGGGATGGACCGAAGGAGCAGGTTGGATAGTGTAGGGGGGGGAGTAATGAGCGACATGAGGATGTAAGCCGATTTTGAAGGGGGACATGATGCTGGCAATTTTCTGAATGCAAGCAAGAGAGGAGAGAGAAAGAGATCAATAACGAAGGGAATCAAACAGAAAATAGAAACATAATAACCAATAGAACGTACTTGTCTTGCTCGGCCAACTTCTCGAGGAACGGTCCGATGTCCGTGTTATAAACATTGTTTCCTCCACCCTCTCTCTGAGGTTTGAGTACATACCCAATTCCACCTCCGCTCTCCTTAACAAGTCTCTCTCCTTCCTCACTCAAGGCTGAACCGTCTCCAAGTGGCCAGAGTCCCATGAAGCTCTCTCTTAACGCGTTCAGCTCGATGTCATCAAATTTCTTTGCGCCTTCTTTTCTTGCCGACGGTGTCACTTTCTTGGTCAAATCGACGAGATCATCGGACGATGGCAAAAAGTATTCGAGTACTCCCGGCATGGTAAGCACTTGTTGAACTTTTTTACTCCCGGCCAATTGGAGAGCGTATGAGGGGCACTTGATGGCGGTCGTTCGTTCTATTCGAGTTCGGGTCGCCCAGTCGGTTGGAGAGGCGTAGTCGTCAGGGGTATAAGCCGCGCGGTAATAAACTACAGAGATGAGTTCGGACGTTTTTTGGGGTGAACTGGGGTTGTGATAAACGAGCTGGTGGGAAGAGTTCGTGATAGATGCTTGTTGAAGTGTAGCGAGAGAGGCTCTATGAGACCGGATACCATGTCTAAGAAAGAGAGTTCACTCAGAAATCACAATCAGACGACAAGGAGAAGGAGGCGCACTCAGACAGACAGGCAATTAAATGAGCACTTACGTCTCCAAGAGCTCGTACTCTAACCAACGCTGATCGAACGCGTTTCGTTCTCCGTCCTGGACCACAAATAAGATGGATGACCTAGATTGTGTTGCCTCAACTTCAGCATATGACGCGCGCTCGCAAAGTCGATCAAAAGGAGAAGAGACCTTACCCTGGGACGTTAAAAGCCTTATGGGCTTCAGCCAGGCCGTTGGCTAGGCCATGGATGGGTGAGTTGGCCGGCAAGTTTTTCGCTTGAAGACATTGGGAGGCTTTTAGGTAGCCCGTTTGAAGGGTAAGATATCTAAAGACAACTCGCGTCAGCCCATGTGTCGTGTTAAGCGGTATAAAGACACATAGAAATAACCAAAATGATGGAAGATAAAGACACAAACCTGTGAAGCCCGCTGACTTTTTCGCTCAGAGATCCAAAGCTGGAAGAGATAGTGTTAAATTCGACTTGTTTCATTGATAGTGGCTCGTTCTTCTCCGATAAGCTTTGGTGAAGCAGGTAATCTGATCTAGAGAGCAGCAATTGGAGAGGCTAATTTCAAGATCGAGGGTTAAAGTATGTCAGAGAAGCGGCAGATTGTAGAGAAGGTAGACAAGAATAAGACGATGGCTTACCTGGTTCACACCTCCCTCCTGGCTATCTTTCCAGCCCTGCCAGACGTCCCTCATGAAACTGTCTCCGCCATTGTCTCCCCAGAAGCATCCCCTAACGATATGATCAAGCCATTGGTCATCCATCGTGATTCTAGCATAGAGCTCGTTATAGGCTGACTGGAGATTGATCACACGAGTATAGAGCTCCCTAGGAAAGGGCGAAGGAAAGAGTGAGATCGGAGCAGAGATGGCGGAAGCGCTGAGGGGCTCGTGAACGGTTGAGTCCGGGTAGGGTGGTCGGTAAATAAGCCCATGGGAAAGAGAATAATCGAGCGCCAGAGAAGCCAGATGGTCTAGTTCTGGCTGAGACAGGCTTGGTGGCCACGAAGGAATATCTGAGACTGATGTTGAGCCAGCCATGGGTGAGGATAAGGTTGGATAGAACAGAGATTGAAAGAAAGAATGAACCATGGCTTGGATGGCCTACAAGAAGGAAACATGAATAGGTTCAGTTGCGTGATAGTTAGGGTTACGCTTAGCAAGATATTTCTTACTAAGCAAATCATAATCTGGGGCTGCTTTTTCCAAAATACCCCATAGATTACCCAGGTGACCCCATTGACTCCTCCAAATTACACACTTTTTCCCAAATGCTCCCCTACAATGGAGATTCCGAACCGACCGGAATCTTTACTCTATCGGTGTTTTGAGCCGATATGTTTCAAATACATTATTGTCAATCGGGGTTCTATCGATATCTAAGCTGAATAGACTATTAAACGGTCGAGTCAATTTTGACTCTTATGCTCTTCTTCGGACTATTCTCTACGCTTTTATGTGTGGAGGGAGAAGCAGCTATTAGAGTGGTCAAGCATATATAAGAAGATGATTCGCTACTCAGGAAGTTTATCTGGTCTCTTTGTCTTTTTTCCTCCGTTCGGTCAGCGCTTTTCATCCTCGTTTCGTAGAAAAGCACCTAAAAAGAAAAGAAAAACGGGAAGAAGAAGCAAGTTGAACACCATTAAAAGCCAAGCTCCACTGTGCAACCAACAGAACAACTCTACCCATGAGCTCTTCACCAGCGCTTGATACTTCTATGGATAAATCATCCTCCTCTACCTCGCTCAAACAGTCGACCGAGAAACCTCGAGGGAATCTCGTCTCTGATCGTAAAGTCCTTTCTCAGGCCGAGCAAGATGAAGCCAGGCGCGTAGACAAGGTTCGTGAAGAGCTTCTAGATGTTATTCTCGTGTGCTGGTTGTTCCCGCTAAGCTTTTTTCTTTCTTTCTTTATCAAGGCGCTTGTCCGGAAGATCGACAAAACCCTCGTGCCATTCTTGACTCTTCTGTTTTTGGTATGTATTCTATATATCTGGTTCGACCTTCAAAACACTACGCTAACATGATCCACCATGTTCTTACTACGCAATTTTTTAGATGTCGTTTTTGGACCGAATCAATATTGGAGTCGCCAAATTGGCAGGCTTAAGGTAAGATTTAACCGTTATACGTTTCAATGCTGCACTATGCATCCATACTGACTTACCTGTGACCTCGTTGTTTGTAGTACGGATCTCAAGTTGACGTCCCTCCAAGTAAGTTGACTATCTCGAAGAGAGAACTCCTTCTCAAACATTGTCCCAACTGCCTCTCACCCGGACCTGTTCATGCCTTTATAGTACACTATCGCCAGCACAATTTTCTTCGTCAGTTATGTGGCGTTCGAGATCCCATCCAGTGAGCTCAACTTGAACGACCCACTTAGATTATGCCCCCGCGCAATCATTTCCACTGAATCTGATTAAATTGACGTCCCTTTAATCTTCCTTTCAGACCTTGTCCTCAGGAAATTTAGACCATCCCGATGGATCCCGTTCATCATGATTCTCTGGGCAATCACTCAGACAATGATGGGTCTTGTCAAGAACTACCATCAGCTTCTCGCCCTTCGGTTTCTCCTCGGTTTGTTCGAGTCTGGATTGTTTCCTGGAATTTCGATGTACCTCGGTATGTGGTACAAGCGAAGAGAACAGTCTCTACGAATCGCTCTGTTCTTCTCGGCCGCTACGTTGGCTGGCGCGTTCGGAGGAATTCTTGGTTGGGCTATCGCAAAGATGGCAGGTGTTGGAGGCAAGAATGGATGGTCCTGGATTGTACGTTATTTCAACGGATTTTCTTACTACTTCATCGCGCCAGTCCCCCTTATCACTGATATGCTCTCTATTGGCTTGTACAGTTCATTATCGAAGGACTCATGACTTTCGTGGTAGCTTGCATCGCTCCGTTCTTGGTTCACGATTTCCCAGATCAAGCCAAATTCCTTACTGTCAGTCCAAGCCGCTCGAAGCGTTAGCAGCACCTCGATCATTTCTTTCCGAACACTGCTAACCATATCTGGTCAATACACAGGAAGAGGAGAGGACATTGGTCTTGGACAGACTTCATTTGGATACGGGAGTTGCTAATGCTGGGACGTTCAGCTGGAAGCGAATCAAAGATGCGTTGATAGATTACAAGTATGTTCGCATCTTATTTTCCCTTTTCCGCATGACCAAACATCTCATATGTTTGCATACTCTTCTTCCTCCAAAAAAAAACAACAACAATCAGAACCTGGCTCTTTATGTTGATCTACATTGGTTGCGCCGAGCCAATTTATTCTCAGAGTCTTTTCTCGCCTACCATCGTTTCTTCCCTTGGTAAATGGTCGACCTCTCAATCCCTTCTTCTAACGGTGCCGCCTTACGCGCTCGCCTTTTTCACTACCGTCGCTACTGCCATCCTTAGCGATAGGTATGGTATCCGTGGTTACTTCATGATGTTTTGGGTGCGTTTCCTGTGCTGTCCATTATCTTCATTTTTTCCTACGTGTGACCTCTAACATTGCTTTTCTCCTTTCTTGGGTGGGCACTCTATCCTTCAATCCTTGATAGTCTTCTCTGTCTGTGATCGGATACATCATTCTTGTTACTGTGTCGATCAGCCATCCCGGAGTTCTCTACTTTGCTGTCTTCTTGACCGTCGCTAGTATTGCTCCTCAGATAGCCACCACTATCACCTGGACAAGCAACAATTTTGGCAATCACTATAAGAAAGCTATGGCCATGGGAATGGTATTTAGTCTGGGTAACTCTGGAGGAATCGTCTCATCCCAAGTCTACCGACCAAGAGATACTCCTTCGTTCAAATTAGGACACGGCGTGACTCTCGGGTTCTGCGTCATGAGTTTCATCTGTTCTACCGCCGTTCATCTTTTAATGAAACGCGATAACAGAAAACGAGATGAGCTGTACGGGCTCCCCCCTACCCCTTTGTGTTCGGGAGAGGTACATGATGTGGATACTCTTCAGAGACTTGGGTTGGCTGACAAGTCGGAAGAAGAGATTGTCGCGATGGGAGATAAAAGACCGGACTTTAGATACATTGTGAGTGTTTTCTTTGGCGTAGAGGGGATTGCTTCCGCCATTCGCTCTTTACACCACACAGCAACTGATGATTACCCCTCCTTCATCTTCGTCATTTGCCTTCAGCTCTAATAATTTAACAGCTTCTTTCAGTCTTGAATGATCAAAATAGCCATAGGGAGACTGGTCAGCTTGATTGTTCTTCAAACACAACTCTTGTACATCATTTATTTCGTCTTTCCTATTACTCTAATCTTTACTCTATATCTTAATATATTCCTTTTCACCAAAAGATCTCATGGTAGGATCAATTTCTTCACGGTCTTCTTTCTCATTCATTGCTCAAGCCCCCTTTTCGTATCTTGGCGCCCTTTATGTTTCTGCGTTTGGAAACCAGGAGCTGGATGATTGTAACGATAATAATGGTAATAAAAAACACGCCAATATATATATATGCTGTGATTTGATCAGAGAAAGCAGTGCAAGTGCTACAACATCATAACAAACATGTCGCCAGACATGAAAGAAAACAGAAAGGAAAAAGAGAAGAAAAGAAAAAGATTCGATAAACGAGATGACATGAAGTCCAAGGAAAGCAAACATCTGATACCAAGATAGGGAAACAACAGACAATTAACCAAATGGTCTGAAAACTTTGATAGACCCAGACTGCAAATCCTCCAATTTGTAACTATGTTCTCATAAAGAAAACGACAAAGAGATTAATACTGAGTACTATCCATTGTAAACTGATGCCCTCAATAGGCAACCACTTACCTAGCAGCCTCCAACGTAGGATACGCGTTTGCTTTTCCGACGGCTTGTCCCATCTTCATCTTCGACTTCTTAGCTTCAAACTCCATCACCACACCGTTCTCGAGCTCGACATCAATAGTGTAGTGCACAAGACCTTTTTTCCCTTTAAAGTGAGCTTGTTCGATCAACACAATGTCTCCCAGCCTGATATCGTCCCGCCGCGCTTGAATGGACTTTCCAATCTGGTGGAAGATGAGGTGACCGAACGATATTCCGCCATCGGTCGGTGGTTGGCAATGAGAAGCACGGAGAGTCTCCCGAACAAAACCCAACGAGGTGCCATCCTATAATTGAATAAGGAATATGGATAAACAAATTTCCGATCATATATGAACCTGCATACTCACGATCGAGATAAGGAACTTACTGCTATAACGGATTTTTTACTTTGGTATAATAAGGAGTTTGCGATTTTCAAGACCTCAGCCCCGTTCGTCTTGGATAATTGAATCAACTCCGTATTGGAAAGCTGCTCATGGTTTGAGGGTGATGGATTACCACTTTCAACTGCCGGAGATGGGGCGACCGCATTGTAATAAGCTGGGAAAGAAAGTTCTTGCCGCTCATGAATCGTCTGTGACGCTGCCTGAAAACGAGGGTCCGTTGAGGATATTTCCGTTGCTTCTAAGATCGGACGGCCTCCATCCGATGATTTTCGTGCGTTAAACACGCCTGAAACCCTCTTTAGGGAAGACCGTCTGCTGGGTGTGCTAGGCGACGCTGGCGAAACAACTGAAGAAGATACAGGCGACCTGACTGTGGCTTCAAGGTTTGGCGTACCTGCGAGGGATTCAGTGACCAAAGGAGGAAGGTCTCGATTCGGACGGCCGAAAGGGGGGGGAGGGGATTTCTCAGAGTCCGAAGACATAAGAGTAAGATGAGGGGCAGAAGACTCTGCTTCGAAAGACGGAACATCGAATTGGTAATCTTCGCTAGCAAGTGGTAAAGGAGGGGCAAATGACGCCTCGTTTGAAACCGGCTCCGACTGTTCTTGTAATTCCTCCGGTTCATAGATCGGTTCTGTCTCTTTGGACTCATGGTCTTCGATCACGTCACGTTGATGCGACTGATCCACAAATCCTTCGTCCTCAATTGAAGTAGGTTTTTTGGTTGACTCTTCATATTCAACTGATGATTCAATAGAAGGTGGCGGAGGAGCAGAGGTCGGCTGAGAGATTCCAAATCCACCCATCCTCATTCCTCCCATGGCAACCATCTTGGCTCTTGCTCTCGCTCTCCTAACCTCATCATCTTCCTCTTCCTCTTCCTCTTCCTCTTCCTCTGTCTCATCGACAGCCCCTGCAGTGCCTTTGGCTGTTGAAACTTGTCCGCTTGTTGATCCGTCGTCTTCATCTCTCACAAGGGCAATAGCGGGCTTTTGAACCGCGATAGGTGGCCCTCCAAAAAGTCGGAATTGATTCGCTCCGCCCAACTTGGCCATTCGAGCAGCAATAGACTGCCTTCGAGCGGCTTCGGAATCGGCGTCAGCCTCAGATGGTTGTGTGGCCTCTTTTTCTGAATTGTCCACATCAACGGCTTCGGAATCAGCCCTGGTAGAAGCGGAGGGAGTAGGTAGAGGTGTTGATGCTAAGATAGAAGCTTTTGAACTAATCAACGATCGCACGGGAGAAGCAGGGATAGATGAAACTTCATCGGCTGGCGCAGGTACAGGAATATTCGGTAAAGGTACAGCAGGCCGCTGACGACCGGGAGGTGGTGCAGTGTTTCTCGAAGACACAGAGGAATGAGAAACATTTTCATGTGCTGCTAGGGGTAGAGATGGGCGAGCGGGGGGCGGAGGAGGAGCTACAAGATATTTATGATACATTAGTTCGTTGGAATCTTCAAGATGCAAAACTGATTATTTCTGACCTTTTTCTTTAATCTCGGCTTCACCCTGTTCAATTTCATCGACTTCAACTTCAGCATCCGCCTCTTCCTCTGCAAAACAATTGTCATCCATATCAGTTTCCTCGTTCAAATTAGGGATAGGTGGTGGTGGAAGCATAGACGTCCTTCTTGGAGGAACAAAAACTGATTCTTCTTCAACAGATGGATCTTCAAATAGTGACATCAATGTGAACGAAGTTAGAAAAGATTCAGGCTATAGCAGTGGCCAGACTCAGCAGTAAAAAAAAAAGAATGATAGCAACCTTCAGTTTCCGAATGGCCCAATCCTTCCTCCTCCGTTTGAGCACCTTCCTCCTCCTCACTCAAATCGATCGTCTTCGGTGGTAAGGAAGGAAGTACCGTGGATCTAGGAGGAGGAGGAGGAGGAGGAGGAGAGGGTATTGGTTCTTCGAGATTTCTCTCTTCGACCTCGGGCGATTCTTTGGTTGGCTCCTCGAAGTTTAATTCTTCTTCATTTTGGTCGAATTCAAGCCGATGACAGAGTAACAAGTCATACCATCGATCGAGAAAAAATGGAAGAAATTGAACACAAGGACACAGAAGAAGCACAAGAATAAATTTTAAAAAGCATATGGAGGCACGTCAGAAAAACGATACTTCAGGTCGAGAGAAAAAGCAAAGCGAGTCGATAGGAAGAAGTAGGAAAGATGCGGGAGCCATTAGGAAGATTGTGATAGACTAAATCACTGCAGGCTTGAGGACACTATCTCACAGTGAAGAGCCAGATGAAAGAGAAGAATCAAGAAGAGCTCGTACCCTTCTCCAAATTCGGTTCAGGTGAGCTAGAGACCTCTCCAGATGCAGCGAATCCTTGAACCTGCCCTTCATTTTCAACAAAGCCGATAGCGGAAGGAGTCTCGATGGTTTGTCTAAACTCGGCCGCGTCCAAGTTGACAGATGATTCCCTATCCGGCAATGGAACTGATAATTGCTTTTTGGGTAAAGTCACATTGACGTCCCGTGTATCTTCACGAGGTTGAATTGGAAGGTCGTCCAGCCCAGTTACGGCGGGGCTCTCCTCGGTTTGATAAATAGTCGAAGAAGCCGAGCTAGCATTGGGTATGTGGGACTCAGGATTGATCGACTCAACTTGAGTGGCTGTGGAGACAGGCACGTCTTCTTCGATTACGGCCTCATCAGAAACCAAAGGCTGATCCTCCATCTGTTCTCCCTTCTCAGGTACCTCCAAAGCAATTCCGGCTTGTTCAGCGCCCTCAGCACCGTGATCTCCCTTAGCCAAATCTTCTTGTTCCGCGACTTTTAACTTCTCTTCCTCTGTCTTGGGATAAGGAACTTCTTGAGGGTTCGGGGCACTAGGGATCGGATCGGATGCTTTGGGCGTAGCGTTAGGCTTGCGTCGAGGAGGTGCTGCCCGCCGAGGCATCGCAGGAAGAGGCGCCGTGGCAAAAGCGGCAGAGCTGTTGTCTTCGATTTGGTCGGGTAAGGCAGTGGTGGCAGAATTAGACGGCTCACTAGGAGTTGATGCGTCCTGAGCGGTTGTGCTATCACCGATAACTTCTTCTTTGACAGCATGAGTAGGCGGTGGCGGAGGAGGTGCAAACATACCTCGACCTCCCAACTTGGCCATCCGAGCAGCGATGGCGGCTCTGTTAAGAAGAAATGTGTTGTACTCAGTATTCAGTGTCAGGTACAGATAGCTAAGAGCAGTTTTAAAGCTGACCGTCTTGCTTTTTCAATAGCCTCCTCACCATCCTCCTCGGCTGGCTCGGTTGGCTCAACTTCATTCTGCTCAGGAACAATCTCCTTATCGTCTGACAATTGATCTGTCACAGCTGCGGTACCGGTCTCAGGATTTTCCTCGGTTTCTTTGTTTTTTCTGATCGAGTCTTCGCCACTCTTGAGTACGGAGCCATCCAACTCGTCTCTACTGACCTCCTCTACAACCCACTTTGACTTCTTCTTCTCTTCAGGCTGAGTAAATTCGGAGACCGGGGCGGAAGGAGCTTCAGGCCGCTTCCAAACTCTAGGCTTCCCAGAAGAAACTGGGGGAGGGGCTGGAGCTGCCCCGCCCATCTTTCCTTGCAATGCGGCCATCCGTTCCTTGAGGGATCCCCCCTTCGTGATTGACTCTTTGGCATCGGAAGCTGACATACCGCCTGGCTGAGAAGCTGGTGAGGTGGCCGGCAGCTGGGTTGTGTCAACACTTGAGCCAGGGATAGCAGAACCGATCGTGGGAGATATCACAGAAGATTCAGCAGTAGAAGGTGAGGGCATAACCGGCTTGTTTTTCCAAGACCAGTCGCCAGCTGGCTTCGCTCGAATCGGTGGAGGGCCAGAGACTGTCGGAGCTGCTTTCTGTTGAAACATGGCCATCCTATCTTTCAAAGAGCCTCCAGATTTGATGGACTCCTTGGCATCTGAAGCGCTCATTCCGCCAACTTTGACGGCTGAAGGTGACGAGGCAGAAATGGGCGCAGGAGATGCAGCCTTTTGAACAGGAGCATGAGAAGGCTCCAGAGAGAGTGATTCAGTTACTGGAGCGGCTGGAGTAGGTGTTGAGATGTCTGAAGGAGGAGGCGGAGGAGACAGAGGACGAGCATGTTGAACGGATGGGCCATCTGTATTGGAGTTCTGAATAGGGATCATATCGTCCTGGGCGATATCCTTTGTTGGGGCATGAAGAAGATTACGATTGCTCTCGCTGTTCGTAGGAGGGGAGTTTTGAGGAGGAGGCGAAGGCGTTTGATTAACGATATCATCTGACTTGGAAGGGATAGCCATGGGAGTTGCCTTGGGTACATCTACAGCCGAAGGCGAGGATGATTGAATCGGCTTGATGGAAGGATCGTTATCCGATTCAGAGTTTGCTGGAACTGCAACAGAGGATGGTTCGCTAGGATCGATTCTGACAACAAACTCCTAAAGTAGACAAGACGGAAGAGAGGGATAGATGGCGAGAGAGATACAGATAAAAACCAGAAGACAGCCAACATGGTGAGAGTGCGGTCACGAGGGAGGCTGCGCCTCCACATCAGAACGAAAAGCAGACTGGTTGAACGCACCTTTGGGAAGATGCCTTTCTTCCCGCTCTCCAAAAGCTCTCCAAGGCTCCAATCATCGGTTTCAGGTGCTGGTCCAAGTACACGAATTTCTTGATCTGCACCGAAAGAAAGATCAGTCGAGTGAGGAGAATTATACCTCATGCTAAAATGAGCCAATCGTGGATGCAGAAAAATCAGACCTCGTTCATCTCATCTGTGCACTGAGTCTAGAAGCAAACGGAATGAGATGGAGAACATACATGGATTTGCCCACCCAAGGAAAATCGGACATGACTCTAGGATGATGAGAAAAAAGGGGAGTAAATGAGTTACCTACAGAAACCGAAAGGATTGATAAAAGAATGTAGTGAGATGGAAAGGGTTGATGTGGAAGCGAGATAAAGGAACAAGGAGATCGTTGTGTGATCATTTAGATTATGGCGGTGTTGTGTTCTTAGGGTTGAATGATGTGCCAGTTTGATCCCAGTCTGTCAAACAAGTCAGAGGCTCAAGCTTAGATGATGACGTACCTCATCGATGAGCTATCCGTCCGATTGGCCTGACCAAGGAAGATCGTACAAATTGGAAGTCTGAGCTTGCCTACCTCTTCAATTTATTGAACTTGTCTCCTTTTCAGAATACGATCATCTTCGTAGGAATCACCCAGTCATCATGAGCCTGTTTAGCTCTACTAAGAGCACGTTCTCGACCCTTCCTCAGTTTTCACCTATTCCAAAACTTCCTCTTTCTGATATTTTAGATTTTCCTAAAATACTTTGGGAAAATCCGCCGAGATCGTTGGTTGATCTTCAACACGTCTACACCCATTCTCATCCACTCTACTCAGCTTTCCTATTAGTTGCGTGGAATTCTATCTGGACAGTAAGTTGGTTGTTTATTTCCTTGATCGTACTCGTATACAAGAGACGGAAAACGATCGTGCGTTCTGAAAAGATTACGACGTTCTGCATACGTTCTCTTATAGTGGGTTGCAAGCGAGGTCACTGGTAATGTGAGCCAGGTTGATAGAGTATGGACGTTTCTGCCTGTGATGTAAGTCCCAAGGAAATTGATCATTCAATCTCGACACGTTTCGTTTCTTCTACTTCTATGATTCGCACTTGACTGAATGTAAGTATACTGGTTTAACATTCTCGACCCCTATAGGTACACCATCCATTTCACGTTCCAGCCTCTAGTCGTCCATTATCTATCCCTGGCATCTGACAGCCGGCCTCTTATCACTCTGGGAAACTACGAAGAGATCGTCTCGTATGTTATCGCTCACACCGATCACAAACAACTTCTCATGCTTTCCACCCAACTCTTCTGGTCCGCCCGGTTGAGCTTCAATGCGTACAGACGAGGGTTCTTTAGTCTGAGTAGCGAGGATTATCGATGGGAAGTTCTCAGAGATAAGATCCCCAAGATCCTTTTCAAGATCTTCAACCTCCTATTTATCTGTACGTTCTCACACGACTCGATGCTACCTAGGGCTGGGTACTCATTTGTATCTCAACCTTCATTTCCTACACATTTTTAGCTATCGCTCAAAACGTTCTACTGATGAGCATAGCTCTTCCATCTTATTACCTACTCGTCCAATCGAATCCTACTTTATATTCTTCTGAGCTTTCCAAGAAGGAAACCCAGGCTCTCAAGACCAACTCGAGCCTGACGAAAGCCGATTGGATTCTGGCCGGTGCATGTGTCGCTTGCGTGATCGGGGAGTTTCTCTCGGATGGAATCCAGCAGGCGTATGTGACTGTTTCTCTTCTCCCTTCTTCGTCAAATCTTCCCACATCGAGAGAACTTCACCACTGAATTGCGTTCCGTTGACTTATTTCTCTGTCTCTGTTTCTGTCTATATTCTTGACTCAACTCTTGTGCTAAGCTATCAATCATGGAAGCACACTTCAACTGAGAAGCGGGCAAAGACTAAGACTTGGACGGCGCTTCCATTCGGCTTAGGTCCCAAGTTATGGTCCGTTACATGGGAAGAAGCTGATTTAAAGAGAGGGTTTGTGAGCGAAGGTCTTTGGAGCTATTCTCGACAGTTCGTTCAACTTTTCTATACATTATATTTGTGTTTGTGAACATACAATCATTGAATTAACTGTCTGCATCTGATGTTGATCCATTCAGCCCGGCCTTTGCGCTAGAACAATCGTTCTGGTTACTACAGAGCTTATTCCCACTGATTCATCTTACGTCGTCCGCTCCTTCGGTCTTCCTACAGCTTTGGGACCAAATCGCTACAAGTGACCGTTCTGGCAGAGAATTGATCGTCGGCTTTGCAATCGGTTTGCCATGGTGGCCTTTTGCCGGTGCGCTCGGGCTGATGGCTCTCTTCATTGGATCGACGTGAGTGGGCCGACGGGATTGACGTGCTTATTGAGAGTATAGTTGATTTCCTAACTTGTTCTCCTTGGTATCTTTGCCGGCTCATCACAGGTTCTTTACTGAATACATTACTTCACCAAAGTACCCTGCATACAAGAGAGCCTATCAGCGACGGGTGGGAATGTTTTGGCCATTGGATACGTATCTCAAGAGGTCTGTTTTCAGTTTTTTTCTCTTCTTTCAGCCAAATCATCCATTGGCTGATGATGGCATTTCTGGCGACCTCCATAAACGAAAGAATTTGGCTGAGCTGCAAGCGTGGGAACTATGCGCGAAGAAAACTAGAAACTGAGCTTGGCTGGTCAAAGACGAAGCAGGATTAGTGAAATATGCCATGAGTTAGTGCACAAAAGACAACTAAATTTGGTCAACGGGTCTAGTATATACTTCCAGAATAAAGAGAAAATTATGAGCAAGTGATGGAGCAGAATTGAGTGGTTAAAAAGAGGCAAATATGTTCGGATGCAAATGACAAATGTCGGAAAGAACCGGACTCAGCAACTTCTCACCTCTCGGCCGATCTGACTGATTCCAATTCAACTCGCGCACGTTTTTTTTTGATAGTTTTTTTTTTCTTCTTTTTATCTTTGTATTTTATTTTTATTTTTGTTTTTGTTTTTGTTTGCTTCATTCCCTTTGACCTTCTGTGCCGAGTCCCTTTGATTATTTTACCGAACGGACTCTTCACGGCCGATCTGCTTGATCGGCAGATTGGTCGCCGATTAATTAACAACACAAGCCACACTCGATTGAAAAGGGAGGGGACAGCCTGAGGTTCATTAATTCCAGCCACATTCACATGTGTACCCTGGGCTCTGTCAGTTTTTTTTTTCCTTTCTTTTTTTATGTAAAACATAGCCGGTACGTACGACCCAATCCTCACCCTCTCTTAGTCGGATCTTATAATCTCTTTTCTTTTACCCAAACACACGCTCGTTTCTGGTTGATCCGTAGCCAAGAGTATCATTCTTGTTTTCTTCTTCCTCTTGTACTGCTTTCTTCTATTTTCTCTCTTTTTTCTATTTGTCATCCGAATTGGTCCAGTGGTTTGTTAGAATGATCATGCGTTACAGAGTAAAAGCTCTATCAAGCATATAGAGGGGGTGACAAGACGATGCATTGAAACGAAAGAAAAAAAAAGAAAGAATAAGAAGAGAAGCAGAAGAGGAGCAAGAAGAAATAAAGACATTCTACTGAATAAAATCATAAAGATAAAACAATTCAAACAAGCCCCTCTAAAGGAGAGAAATCATCACCCGCGTTTATTTATCTTCTAATTCCTTGCCTTTCTGAAGGCTTTGCCGTCTTCCTTTTCGGTCGATCGTCAATTTTCCTTTCCTTTTGAGTGTCTCCACAAACAAAATTTCCCCCTTCTGCGCCTGTTGTTCCTGCCCTCTCCCCGCCTTTCTCATCGGATCTCTCTTCGATTACTTACCCCTCCTGAGTCACCCGGCCGTCGGCTACAGTCAATGGGCGCGGATGGAGAGCCAGAAGGTACAGAGCCAGAAGGGTTTATCGAACTCATCGGACCCTAAGTGCAAGCACACGCAAATCCCTATACCGACACACCATCCATTCTCTCCACGTATCCTCTTCTCTTTCTTCTTCTCCTTCTTTCCTCCCCCTTACTCCTCTGTTCGTTGTCAACCTTTATTCTTTTGGCGTCACTTTCTTCTTTTCTTCCGGGCCCGGTTTTTATCAATCTTTCATCTCTTTTCCTCTCTTCTTTTGCTCCGAAGGTTCTCTCGACGTTCCATCGGGTTAGTAATTACGATAACCATTGGATACTTGCCAATTTATTGCCTCTTGCCCCACCTTCTCTCTTCTTTTTCTGTTGTGTGTACAGTCTTTTCGACAATCACTCCGTCAGGCTTCTTAATTCGACTAGTCTGATCCATCCACCCGTATTCCCTTGCTCATCGTCTTGATCTCAAACCCGCATATATATCCTTCAAGTTAGACTGTCCAAGTAAGAGATCCAACATAAAATCTTTCTTTTCCTATCAATGGCCGATCAACCGGTCTCTCTACCTACGGCCACGTCGGTCCTACTCGAAACCTCCGACGACGCGTGAGTCCCTTTTCAGCCCTGCTCTTGGTCTCTTCTACCTGGTCATTTTGCATTCAGGCTCATATCTTTCAGAGCGAGCAAACCGGACTGACAAGCCTTTTGACACTCTTTTTAGGTTGATCCTTTTAGAGTCCGTTCGTCAAGGGCTTCTTCCCCGAACTGTCCGTCGGCTCAGTAAAGCCGACCGGGACAGGTACATCCGGGATGGAGCTGTCTTTATATGGGAAGAGAGTAGGTCTCGAATTTGCTCAAGGGTTCTATCTTTTCCTCTGCGGAGTTTTACCTGATTTCCTTTTCCTTTTCCTTCTCATCTTTAACTTTTCTTTCTTCGCCCAACTTGTTCCTCACCGCGCGATAGAGGAAACGCAGATGCAGCGCTGGACGGACGGAAAGAAATGGTCGTGCTCGAAAGTCGCCGGCGACTTCTTGGTTTATGAAGAACTCTCTTCATCCACAGAAGGATCGAGCTCTCAAGCTCCGTAAGTAGTCCCTGATCACCCGTCGGAAGGAAAGCTTAGGGACATTTTAGTACTGACACATCCCGTCACATCCTTCTTTTCCTCCTTTTTTGTTGTTGTTCGGATTGTCCTGTTGGGGGGTTTTCCCCTCAGTAGTCCTAAAATTGGTAAGCGAGAAGAAAAAAAAACCTCTCGACCAGATCAAGGAAAACCCTAATCCGATGTGTTCTTGATCTTTTTCTACCCACACTATGCCCATCTCAGACAATGGCTTAATCAAGCAGACAGTACGTCCATCGTTTCTATACTGAACCGTGTTGAAATCCATCTCTGACCGCTGTAGAATAACGTGGTCACATCAGTTCAGTGTCAATCTCCAGCTACCAGATCAATCACCTAAAAAATTTCGTAAGTTTCGAATGCCTGTCTACTTGTTTTCCTCCGACCAAACCTATCTTCATCCCCCTTTCTTCCGTCGACTCATCTCGTCACAACTACATCGGGTTTCCGTTTGACAGACGTGATCTCCTACCATTGCCCAAAATCGATTGGAAAGCTCTCGGTCCCTTCTTTTGATCCGGCTTACGTCGGGCTAAATCTGTCTTGTTGGAAACACCCAAGCGCTTCCTCCCACTCGTCTTCTATTCCCAATATATCCTCCGAATCCTCATCGACGTCCATCCCGACGAGCATGAATATTTCTTCTTCTTCCTCTTCTATCCAATCTCCCTTCCCCGCCTCGGGTCCGCCCTCTCCAGATGGTGCCCACGGCAGCTTTTCTCAGCCCCGTCCTGAGTCAGATGGTGTTTCGAGGTGGATAAATCCACCGCTACGGACAGGACCGACATCATCTACAGACGAACTTCTTGCCCGACCTTATCCTCCTCGACAGCCCCGCTCTGCTACGTTCGCGCATCAACCACCAAAGTCTGGTCCGAAGCATCGTCGGGATAGAAGTCGAAGCTGGACTGCGTCGGAACGATCGAGCCCTAGTTCGTCCAATCGATCATATCCTTTGGAAGCCATGTCTTCCGATCCAACGCGTTTCGTACATTCTCGACCATCCTCCCCACCTTTCCCAGTGGATTGGCCGCCTGTCCAACCGACTGCCGTTTTCTTACCTCTTCCCCTTCAACCCCAGATGTCTTCCTCTTCCACTTCTTCTTCGGCCGCGCCTCCCTTTCACACCTCACAATCGTACGCTCATTACCCCACACAATCCTCCAACCACCTTCCGCCCCGACAACCAGGGTTCCTTCAACCACCTCATCGGCCAGCATCGATGCCTTCGATTCCATCTTACGAGAATGACAGCTTCAGCTCTAGATGCAGTACAGATTCCTCTCTCTTTGCCGGTTCAGATGGAAGAACTTTACCTTTACCGTCCACGTCCAAATCATTACCCTCGACTTCCACAGGAGATTCAGATGGGCATCCTCACCATCTTCAAGGAAACAGACTGGTTGAGAAAGGATGGAAGCCAGGTTTAGATCAGGAGTCAAAAAGGATGCTGAGCATGTTAGGTTTCAACATTTGAAACCCTTGTATTTCTTGTTTCAATTCCTTTTCGCGTTTGTCTCTTCCCATCCGTGGATTGTTCATGCACCAGACCGGTCCTTTTTCCTTTTTTTTTGTCATCCATTACTTTGACGGGACGAACAAGTGATCATAACGATCATAGAGAACCCTCGTCGGCCCTTCTCTCCTCTCTTTCCCCTTGTCCCGTATTCATACCCACACAAACACACATTTTGCATGTATTTATTCCGTTCTATCGCTTGTTCTTGTCTCTATCTCGCTCTTTTGTTTGGACTCGTTCGTGTATGATTCTCCCCCTGCAGCACAATAAAACGGCGCTCATTTTGATTCATGTCTGCTTCGCTGTAGAAGTCTTCTCTACAGGGAGAAACAACTTGGCCCATCTTAGATTATTCACCGTTCTTTAGCTTTTCTTCCCTCTGCCTTTCTTTATCTGCCCCTCTTCTATATCCTTCTTTCCCTTTCTACGATCTACGCTCTTAAATCGTGTCCGTCAAGGGAAACTGTATATAACTGAATATTTGATGCTTATCAGTCATTGATTGTTTGAAAACGTATCGATAGGCACACATTCCGTTAACAAGTGAACGAGGAAACGTACATGCAGATGAATGGAACGGGTAGATCTACTTTATCTCCTTGAGCTCGCTATCGTTTCCCTCAAACAGATCCTCGGTCAACGTATCTCTAAAACGGCCATCCTCCAGCTCTTCTTCACCTATCCTTCTTGAGCTTATACGCGACTGGCGTATTGGGCCCCTCTGAAAGACAGATTGAAGCTGAATGAAAGGGAGAATAGCGGAAGTCGTGCTTTCTTCGACCGAGCTAACAGAGACATCAGAAGGCGAGGGAAGTGGCGGTGGGTGAGATAGTTGAGTTGAAGGAACGGAGGATGAAGAAGGTAGAGAGGGGGAAGGGTATCCATCTTTTGGGGGCAACGTCGATTGGTCCAGCCAACCTCCTTTAAGTCCAATGGATATCACCTGAGAGAGGATGTTGGACAGATGTTCGATCCTGCGCAGCAGAAAGAACGCAAGAGGAACAAAAAACAAACGGAGAGACGATATAAAAGGAATTCGTTCGAGTGATGTGTATCCGGTTTCGAATCTCAGAGAAATAGAATTGAAGAATTCAAACAAACTTTTCTTCAGCTTCCCTCCGAGCGAGTCCCTCTTCCTCTTCTTCTTTGCTAAGCCTTGCCTTGACTTCCTCCAATCCTGCCAATAAGGATTCCAACTGATCATCGACGTCATCCCTTCGTTTACCGGCATTTCGAGAGGACCGATAGGCCTCTCCTACAATGAGCGAGATACCTACAAGAAAAAGGAAACCCTCTGCTAATGAATTTGCGCCGTTGGCCACAGCTATGTTGTACGAGAAGAAGTATCAGATAAGTCGTAGGCTCTGAGAAGTTACATTAAGACTTCTGACATACCCTTCGCGTCGTTGAGTGGTCGGATGGAAGCTCGAGACTCGCTAAAAGATTGACAAAGATAAATCATGTTTGAGCTCTAGCTGTTAAAGATATGTCCGATTGAAGATAAATAAAACAAACCCCATAACATTGGTGCGCAATTTGACCTCGGTCGAGTGCATGAACTATTGAGAGAGTGAGACATATTGAATCGAGCTTGTAGCAGTCCGAACAAGAGCGAAAATAAATGATGAAAAGGGAAGTTACCTGGGCTAGAGAAATGCAGACCTGCCTGAATCTTTCATGCTCGGCTGCTTGTTGCTTGAGTTTATTAGCTATTGGTTTGGATACTGTCTTTATAAACAGACTGGCTAGAGACATAGGAAAGTACCATCAATGTTGGCATCGCTACTACAAAGAGGAAAGGAACTGAGCGAAGAATTACCAATTTTAACGGATGCCATGTAGATTGATAGAACTAGTTTGTTGGAAAAAAATCGACGATGAAGATGGTGAGTAAAGAGCTAAGAAGAGAACAAAGATATTACGGAGAGAAGGAGGATGTTGCTTGCAGCGTATGTCATCGGCAGGATTCGGCAAAGCTGTATATGCAGTTTGAGAGGTTTGTATTAGGTAAGCATCCCAGTTCTATACTCCCAGAAATTATCGGTTCGCAAGCCATGGCTTGAATTCATCCTTCGAAATCAACTCGATTGTGTATTGTCTATCGTTGACTGTCATTTTCTTTCCTTGGGGGGTTTTAGAGAGAACCAGAACGAATTCGACATACCATATATCCACGTACACAGTCCTACCGAAACTCGCTATTGCCAATTTTCCATCACGATAACCCAGACCATGGCTCCCACTATCAAGTCAAAAGCCAAGTTGATCGGTTCTTTACTTTTTTGTCCGACATGCTCGACTCTGCTTGACCTTCCTGGGGATTTAGATACCATCACATGCGAGCAGTGTGGTCATGAAGAGCCTGCTGAATGTGAGTCGGTCAATTTGATTTGTTTCTAGATCTGCAACTCATAGGAGGCGAACAAGACATAGTTATATCGGTTCCAATCCTTCTTCTGACCATTGGGTAACTAAACCGCTTCGTCGTGATTCTTTCCGTGAGCCCAGCTTATGAAAACTTAAATGTTAAGACCCATTCGAATCCAGCTGCATTTCCTTCCGCTCTAAAAGCGAAGAGGGCGTTGGTGGTAAAAGCTGAGGACGCGGAGCAGGAGACATCTTTACCAGTGGTGTGTACCTTCTCTTCATTTATCATAATTTCTACTTCTCTTTTTCACGAAGACCAAAAAGTCGCTGGTATCTCTAAGTTTATAGTAAATTCTTCTTCTGACGCTGATGAATACCTATTGCATGTGTCTGTACATATTAGGTTGAAGAGAAGTGTCTCAAGTGTGGACATATCGGTTTGTCTTACCAAGACTTACAGCTCCGTAGTGCGGATGAAGGGTCTACAACGTTAGTTAAGGCTCTAATTCCTCTAGTCATGTCACGTTCAAGTTTTTCTTTTGCTGAACGAAAGCGCAAAAACATTCGATATCAGATTCTACACGTGCATGAAGTGTGGCGATAAAACAAGACTTAACAATTAAGAGGACTACTCACAATAAAAGAAAAATGTACGTGTTTGACGCTGCATTTTTGTTTATTTAATTTTTTACTATCTAAGCTTACATTGTATCTTGCCCACCATAGATACTCTTGTACAGGATGTATAAACATGTCCATTCTATCAACCACTTCTTTTGCCCGCGCACATTTAATACTCGCCAGTTACTAATCGGGCTATCCCTTGAGTCAAACCATATGCAATCGTTGCCGTTTGATGGCTCATTGGTTCGTGCTTCCATGAGGGGCACATCAGTCTCTATCGACCAGGAAATTGACATCAGGTCATGTCTGTTAGTTTGAACCGGATCCCACTCAGACTGTTTATTTCTCTTGTTGTTCAACTCATTTTACAGGCCAACCCATTGTATGAATAAAAATGGGCACAAGCAAAAAAACATAGTCTCAAACTTATCACAGACTCAGTCGGGTATCAAGACTGACGAATACAGAAAAGAATCATACAGCTTCAGCGATTTCTCTCGACCTCTTTGGCATATCTACGGCTACGATCATTCCAGCGGTTCAGTTAACCTCTGGCATAAATCGATATTTACGAGGTATCATTAGCTGATTTGGGCGTTCTTCCTCAAAATAAAATGGTTTATATGAGGAGAAACATGTTGAGCTATGGTTCTCTTTCAGAAATTACCTCTGCGCTAGTCATCTTTCTCATCTGTTCATCCAACATGATAGTGTTCTGTTCACATTCAGAATCGTCCTCATTTGTCCTCCTATATCAACTGGAAACACTTCGAACTTTGTCCAAACTCTGGTGTATTTGTATCTGGTCCAATCCCCAGACATACTTCAATCCTGTCATATATTCGTTCAATCAACATGGTCAAAGCTTTCAGTGCTGGTTGCTACGCCCCAATCCCAACTTTTTTTGACGCTAAAGAAGAGCTTGGTAAGCACAATTTCTTTGAATCAATCAGCGGGTTTCGAGTATGATCTCATTGCAAAAAAAGCAGGAATTACATCATGTTAAGTTAGATATTGCTAAATTTATAAAGTATTTCGTTTACCTGGCCAAGCTAGAAGTATCTCCTGTCATCGCTGGATGTGCCATCTCTCCTCTCATTTGAGAAACGTAATCATAAAAAGCAAATAATTGTTTACCATTCTGTAATGCCAAGACAGGCCTTTGAGTGAAGCTCACCATTTAACCTCTTGAAAAAAAAATACTCATAATCGCCGACAAGACACCAGATGAAGCTGGGTAGGTCGATGTGCTCAACATCGTAGGAATCAGAGGCTGATCTACAAGAGACACGATCGAGTTTCCTTAAGAAGCCGCAGATGCTGGTGCTGTAAGTGAAAAGTCTGACCATGTTTTGTGTAATCCAAGTCTGAATTCGTTTGCTGATGGTTTATACCTATGCGCTCATCAAGAATTGTGCCATTGTCATTGCCTCCGGTATGCCCATGGGCACGCTTCTCATATCAGAATGTTCTTTTGATTAATCATTTTTCAAATTTCCGGACACCACATAGAATACTATGCCCGGGCTCTTTGCAAGTTAGCTTTGATTTTATTCTTGGTCGACGTCGCTAATGCTTCACCCATTACAGTTATAGTTTACAACTACCATTATGCTTCTAGAGGAATAGATTTAGTTCCAGACATCATCTAGGCTATTGCCAACGGGTCTACGGACATGTGTGGCGTTAAGTCACCATGAGGGACTGTGGGAAAGTTCATACGGTAAACCTAAACAATACAAAATGGTCAATACCGACCGGGCAGGGGTTTAATATCTATCGCAATTTGGAATTTTTTTATCAATTTGTATAGCTCAATATATAGTCCCAGAATCACCGGTGATATCAGCAGTAGTGATTTTCAAAACTAAGAATATAGAGTAAAGCTTTTTTCTCTTTATTCTCTTCTTTTCTTCGATATACCTTGCAACTCTTCAAATCTCAAAGTTTGGTTGATCACCCTTATATCAATATGATTACAGGTTTATACCTCTTGAGGGTTTCTCGGACTCTATTTTGCCCACAGTACTGGAAGCTTAGGCGCAGGGTGCCATCATGATACTTGAAAACCTCTACTTTCATGGAATTGTCAAACTATTTGAACTCTCCGAGTCTTCATTGTCACTTTGAATATACGTGAGAAATGGATATCGATTCTTGAACAGGCCCTGGGGTTGTAGACGGTATTATCAAATGCAGACCCTTTTTACGGTTCTGCTGGAATAGGTCCGTGCTTCTCTTCTCTCCATCTAACCAATCTAACCCATCGATCATTGATATGGTTATTTTTATATATCTATTCTGATCGTTGGATTTTATCTTTGCAACTGCTGCCAAGGCCAATATTCAACTGCGAATGGGATATGGATGCGGTGCTAGACTGTCTGCTACTCCCCCACAGACAAATTGAACGGACTGGCAGTCAATTCCGTTGAAAGGAAGCTTTCTGAGCACAAATAGATGACTTATTAATCTTCGATGCTACTTTTCGCTATATACAAGCGCAACTATGGAAACTTGCCATATTTAAAGTCTAACGTGTTTGTAATTCTTCTTGTACCTAATCTAATGTCATGAGAGTTTCTTCTTATTGTTAGATTTCATGCTGTGAGACTTTAAATGGTTGTTAACCAATTATCGTTTTTCTCATACATGATCACTCTCGTCAACATTAGAGATCTTGCGAGCAAAGTTTCACTTACTCTCATTGATGTCGGTGCCGATAAAGTTTTTCTAAAGCGATTTATTCGAATTTGAAGCTGATTGTATCTAGGAGCGCCCAAACCTACTAGCTAACTCTAACAAAAAGCTCTCAGGTCATCGGTGGATATCCCAGATAGTCAAACCTAGACAGACTATTCAATCTATTCAAAATTTGCTGCATTTTATCTTATCTATGCAATGGCGATCGGGGAAAATGATGACGCAACTCAGCTTAGAATTTCGATCCTTTCAAGTTGTTAGAATGACTTCTTCTTCCTTCGTACTTCCATGGAGCTTTATTTACCTCGCTTGATCCTTCAATCCACCCGATACCACTCAGTCGCTTACTCTACTCTCATCTCTCAAAAAAGGATGTCTACTCCCACTCCACCTAGACGGTCCACTAGGTCATCCGCCGCTGCAGCTGCCTCCGAAACTACCTCGCCTAACCCGTTGCTAGGGCAGGATGCGGAGAGGGACGGAAACCATGTTAAGTCAGAGGTTCCTTCAAAATCAACAGCTCAGAAAAGAAAGACACTAGAGAAATCTCAGACCAAGACCACACTAGCTGTTAAAAAATCACGATCGAGTCAAACTCTATCAAGCACGAAAAAAAAATCACCGGCAAAGACCGGGAAGGACATTATCGAAAAGGGAAGCACACCACCCAAGCCAAAGTTTGCCGCTTACCTTCAGACCCCGTATCCAGATTATCCAAGACCATCTCCGGAGGACTGCCGAACGGTGGTTGAGAGGTTAGGAAGCATCCATGGCATCCCGGTCAGGCCTGGTGATGTAAATAAAGATATTAGCGGAGCAGGCGTGAATTGTGGAGCGGTTCCATCGGTAATGGATGCCTTGTATGTTTCACGAGTATCTCTTCCTGATTTTAGATACAACTGTGCTGAGTCGGTCTAACTTCTGTTTGGCATCACCGTTTTTTCTACCTCTTTCAGGATCAGAACAATTCTTTCCCAAAATACGAGTAACTCCAACTCCTCCCGTGCATACGCGTCTCTTCTTGCCACCTTTGGCCCTTCAACTTCACAAAAGAAAGTTGTCGACTTGGTAAAAGTTCACCAGGCATCTCAACCAGAAGTGATGGAAAGCATTAAGTCCGTCCTTTTTCGATGTTCTTGCAGTTGCCTCCTAACAAATGCTCACGCGTGCATAAATTCAACTTCAGGAGCGGAGGCTTGGCCAACGTCAAGAGCAAAGTCATTAAGCAAGTTCTACAGCAGGTGTGGGATCGGAATCTCAAACACTCCCCTCCATCGGCCGCTTCCGAGCGTGTTCCATCTCCGGCCATTTCGGAGAAGAACACGACCGCTAAATCCAAGTCTCATACTATGTCCCCCTCTGTTGACTTCACAACAGAAGAAACCAAGCCGATCAAGGAAGAATATGCTAGTCCGCCCCTTACCCCTCTTCCAGAGGACACTGAAGATAGTAAACCCACTTTTTCTAGAGATGTTATGAAATCAGAGGGCGAAGAGTACTCCTATGAGGATGCGGAAAATCTCCTCTCCTTGGATTATGTTCACCAGATGGATGACGAACATGCGATGAAGGAATTGGAGAGTTTTAAAGGCGTTGGTCCCAAAAGTATGTTTCATTTTATTTTTATCTTTTGTGACTTTTAACGTTGAACAAATTCTCTGACACGTTAACTTCTTTCTTTTTGCTCCTAAGCTGCGTCATGCGTGCTCCTGTTCTGTCTCAACCGTGACAGCTTTGCAGTTGATGTGCGTAATAACTTCATTCTGTTTGAAATTATCATCTCGTACTTATACATGACTGGCTATTTTAGACACATGTCTTCCGGCTGTCCAAACAGCTTGGTTGGGTTCCCGCTAAAGCCAATAGAGAAACTGCATATGAACATCTGGATGTTCGTATTCCTGGTGAGCTAAAATATGCACTCCATGTTCTGTTGATCGCGTAAGTCAACTCCTTTCATCAAAGGCTTGAAATTACATGTCCAAATCCTGACCAAGCACACACTTCTTGACTAGGCACGGTAAATCTTGCTCGAGATGTGCTGCAGGTCACACTACTCGGCCTTCTCTCGGTCCATGCCCACTTGTAAATCTCTCAACTGTATCCACTAAATCTCAGAAGGGCTCCAAGAATTTGAAGAAGGAAGACGATGAAGGATCCGAAGAGAGTGAAGATGGAGAAGTGGATTTCGGATCAACTTTAAAGGAAGTTCCTGATGAGATCAAACAAGAAGCAAAAGATCAGGTTCAGAAAGATTTGGAGGAGGCGTTGACCGCAAACCACGGTGGTTAACGAGCGAGACATAGTTCTGTTTCGTTTCGCTCTGATTTTTGTTCATATAATCATGTATCGTTATGCTTCTCGAATTACAGATTTTGTTAATTATACGATGTATCATCACACTCTATTCCGAGTGTGAGAATAAATTATGATAAGAAGTGCAACCATGCCATTTGCTCGATGAATCCGTGATGTGCGTCCGAGGTTATGATAAGGAGGGGAGTAACAATATATATTTATATCCAGATAATCTACGACAATGCGCAACAATTCCATTTTTGAACTAAGAATTACATTTTATCACAAACAGATCGACTGACCAATAAGCATCTATTCAACGACTTATCTCTGATCAAACCCACCCGATTCTATATCGTCGGTAACCTCTCTCGTCCGCTCTACCTACCCCTCTTTCTCGTGTGATCACGTTCTCCAACTCAGTAATCGCTAATCTCCATGCCAGCTCCTCGCTGGATCGACCATTCCTTGGCGGCAAGGAAGATGCTAGCAGAAACGTCGATTCGATAGAACGAAGCTCAACAGAGTGAGTGGGGCGGAGTGGCATAAACATATGGAAAGATGGATCGGGCATTGAATCACCGCCTGAGGCATCAGGAAATTCCAGAAAGTGAAGGACTGTGGATTTGATCCATGGACTATGGTGTGACTCGTAGATTATATCGGCTTTGGTAGAGGAAGAAAGCATACTATTTAGATGAGATGGTTTGAAGAACGAAACATACGAGCTAGAACGATCTGATTTTTGTGACTTACCTCCGAAAATAACATTAAATCTCTTATGAAACGGGGCACCAAGGCCATTTCCAACACATGAGGACAAGTCGCCTACGTCTTCTTTGTTTCTTATTCCATCTCTTCCCACAGTGATAGCGGTTTCCGTATCTTGATGAAAGAACAACCAGTCTAACGGCCTGACTAGAATTTGCACTCCAGCATTCCCAACCCACGCATTCTGATTAAGTTCGTTGCTATCCTTATTTGGCATCTGGTCAAAGTTAAGATTCATATTTTTCTTGAGATTTTCCAAGACGAGTGGATGGAAGTCGGTGGCAACAATTTGGGTGTTTCTATGGATGGCTTCTTCTGGTAAGGAGCCGAGAGCGAGAGAAAGGACTCCAGTCCCTGCGCCAAGCTCTAAAATTCGTTGCGGGGAAGACGGCGAAAAAGGAAGGACGCCGAAAGTGGAAGGCGATTTGGCTAAACGGCGGGCAAAAAGGATAGAAGAACCCCAGGTTTGAACACTTTCAGTGTAGAAAAGAATCATGTGTATGAGTTTTAAGCATATCATTTAGTTGTCACCCACGCGCTTCATGGGCGATCGAACGCTTATCACTTACCCGACAGAATCGGCTGATAGCAGAAGCGAGAGATTCATATACGATTAGTCTTGGTCCGGGGGTTTTTTTTTCTTTTTTTTTCAACTTAGGTACGTGATTAATGAATCAAGCTTATGTAGATCAGACTTACGAGCCTGGGAGCTGTAAGGGGCATCATTAATTGTTAATGTTAAATTCCTTGGAAGGTCAATAGTTCGCAAGATAGCTCCAGCGGCTTATATTGATAAACATGATGAGATATAGAAGTATTCAGTGAGGAAGAAAGAAGAGTTTATTTTTGGTCGAAAAATAGAAAAGAGAAGCGAACCTGTTGTTCCTGACCATATCGCTAGCAAAGCTGAAATTTGACACAAGAAGAATGAATGGAAAATGAATTGGAGCAAGATTAATAGTGCTAGTTTTCGAAGATGCATAGGTTGGTAAGCTTACAAGCGGCGGCATCGATTACCCTCTCTTTCGCTTCCCTTTCGTTGTGGATATCACTCTCAATCCAATCTCCTCCGCTTTTAACGATTCTTGTAAGCCACCCTCTAGCATAATTCTGCTCAAACTGATCGTTCAACAAGGCATTATCCAGGTCCTCCTCGTACGGATTTGAGGATATCTTGAAGTCTGATGAGTAACCGGAGTCAGGTGGCGAGGTTGACTCTTCTGTTCCAGAACCGAGGACAGCTATACGAGCGCAAATGTGCACACAATTTAACATCAAGATCGAAGAGAAGGTAAGGGAGAGGGTTGATATGTGTTTCAACTTAAAAAAACCTACGAGGGAGGAAGATGCTTCTCAAATGCTCAGTATGACTGAGGAGGACGACTGGTGAATGTACAGATAGGTCACGACCTATATGGGGTAAGAATTGAGAAGGGGGAATAGGGAGAGGTAACCTCGACATTTCCCGTATTCAAGTTACCCAAGAGAAAGACAGAGGAAAAGGAGCGGAAACAAGAAAGGAAGGAGAACGCCGGCAGAGGATGGACAGAACAATTTGAGAATAACAGTGGAGGTCGGAAGGAGCGGGGCTGAAAGTTCAACGCGTCAAAATCTCGGTGTGTTTTACAGGATAAAAATCAAGCCGTATACAGCGGTTAGATCTTGCTATGTTAAGTCAGATAAGGTTTTGCCACGATCCATACACATCCGTTTCCTTGCTCTGCTTCTAGATATTTCCTCATTTCATCCCATCTTGTCTCGTCCCGCCCCAAGCATCATGACATCTCCAGTTTTAGACAGAGATCAGAACGACATAACCGAATGTATGTGACATTGTTTCAGGATTATGCTTGTTGTAGATGTATGCTTTCCAATCTTTGAACCCTACAGAGCGTCATTCTGATCTATCCCCATCTTCACCTTCCCTCTTTCATAGCCGAAGCTGCCGTGTATGATCGTCAAATTCGGCTATGGGGACTAGAAGCCCAGCAAAGGTAAGCAAATCATATCAAAAATCGGCCATGTATGACAAAATTTCAGAACCTAATGACCCTTTTTTTTATCGATTGCTATCTAAAGAATGAGAAACTCGACCGTATTGATTATCGGCCTCAAATCCTTAGCAGCAGAAGTTATCAAAAATATCGTCCTAGCAGGTATAGGAAGACTGATTGTAAGCCTAGCATAACACCGCTATTGAGAAAAGCTGATGAACTTCATGATGTGCTCACTGATCATACTATTTTTGACAACTTTTCTGGGATGCTCGTAGATCATGGACTCCGCAGACGTGACTGAACGAGATTTGGGGGCTGGCTTCTTATTTAGAGAAGGGGATCAGGTCGTTGGTCAGAAAGTAAGATTCAGTTATTTGTATTTACTTTGATGTAAGCAATCGCCCAGATTTTCAACCCTGATTGATGTCTATACATTTTAAACTCTTTCTTTTCGTTTAGAGAGTCACAGCGGCTCTTCCTCAAATCCAATTACTCAACCCGTTGGTGAATGTGACCGCCTTGTCCGATACTGCTCCTTTCATTTACCACAGTTCGGCGCCCGAAGATCACGATCTCAGGATACAGAAATTTTTGAAAGAGGAAAAAGTTGATGTTGTATGCGTCGTGGATGCATCAACTCAAATTGCTGTATGTTGTTTTAACTCTTCGCCTCCTTAGTTTGAGCTTATGGTTATTCAAATGTATCAATTCACTCACGTAAACTATACCTCTTACAGATACTAATCAATGATGTCTGCAGGAAAACGGAAACTTTGTTTTATAGCGCCGCAACGTATGGATTTGCTGGATATATCTTCTCCGATTTGGGCGCTCAGTATCAGTTCACAGCCCAGTCAGTACGGTCTCTTCTCATCTTTATAATCCTACACATTACTGATCAGATCGAACAAATATAAAACGTTATAAATCATTCTAATCCTCAGATCCACTGAGGTTGTCAAAGCCAATGAGTCTCCCAAGATGGTTTCAAAACAAGCGGCTTGCGTCACTTTCCGAGACTTATGGAGCCCAAACCATAGCCCCTTCAAGGGAAAAAACAAGAGACCAACTCTGGCCTTGAACCCTGGAATCTTTTGCGCAATATTTGGTCCGTTACTCAGCTGCAATTTGATCTTCTTCACAGCGCTTTGGCCGAACGTAACTTCACGCTTTTATTTCTTGCCAAACACATTTTTAATGAATTCTTCTTAGCTCTTTGGGAATACGAGCAGCAGCATCGTGCTTTGCCTGTTCCATCTGATGATCTTGAATCTGTAAAAACCGAACTTCAAACGCACGCAGAAAAATTCCGACAAAAATCATCTATAAATGAGGCTGCGTTCCCCACAACTAATTCGACTCTCATCAAGTTCGTTTTCTTTTAATTTTTTTTTTTATGTCATATTCTCGAACTGATTTTATCCATTATATGTTTGTCTGTTTGTTATTACTATTGCTATTTTCTAATATATACTACCAATTTCTCTCTGTCATCACTTAGCCATCTTGCTACACATGCCACTCACGAGTTCAACCCTACATCGGCTGTGCTTGGAGGTATTTTGGCGCAAGACATCCTTCGTGCTATCTCTCGATCGGGAACCCCCATCTTGAATTTCCTTGTCTTTGATGGGATCTCAGTTGGAGAAGGCATAGCTAACAGTGGAGGAGGGATCGTCGTTCCTTGGGGCGTTAGTATTCAGGAGAAGGGGATTGCTTAACTGGACTCTTATCTTAAACCATCTCGACACTCGTCAACAGATGTAACAATGAGTATTGTAATTTTCGCCCAAACAGATATGCCTGTTTCAAACAACGAAATTACATATAATTTGTCTACACTTAAAGGTACAAGATAAATTCTTGTGAACAACTATTCTCAAACATGTTTTTTCTATCAGATCAAGAGCTCATGGAAAGGGGGTAGGACTAAGATGTAGAATTATCTAAGGTGAAGAGTGGGGTCATGTATCGCAATGTCTATGTCGTCTGCTAGCAGGGACAGATATGTAAGAGCGATGTCTGCGGACGATAAGCGATATGCAGACGAAAGAAAAGCACGAGACGAGAGAAAAGAAAATGAAAAAAGGGAGTGGCCAGAATGGATCTGAATGAAAAGAAAGAAATCAGAGAGAAAAATAGAGAAGATAGGAGAGGAGAAGCAAAGTCTGAGAGTCCGAGAGAAATGAACATGTAAGGCCAAATTCGGCGGACAACAAACGACCAGGGTTACGCGATATGCTCTTGTGCCAATCATTTGCTCTTCGCAAATGCCAACTGAACTAACTGAACTATAAGTTATACCGATGTCGGATAAAATCAGGGTAGAATGGGGATCATAGATCAGCAGATGTAGCTAGAGTATGTAGAATAGCTAGGTAGACGGAGGTAGGATAGACGTCGGAGGGAGGCAGAGAAAGAAGGAAAGAAATCGGCGGAAAAATAAGGTAGGAACGCGCGGCGGAAGCTAGAGGAGATAGGATGAGATAAGATTAAAGAGAAAGGAGAGAGAAGGAAAAAACAAGTAAGAAAAATAGAGAGCAAGAAAGACAGAGAGCAAGGAAAACGGAAGGAAAGAGCGAGAAAAGGACACTGAGCAGAAAGCAAGAAGAGAACGTCATCACGGTCGACATGTTCATCACATCACCAAAGACGACCTGCTTTGCCCTAGCCAACCTGGACCAGACCATGATAGACCCAGCAAGGCAAAGCGTAGTTATGACTTCATCTCTGTAGACCCTACTGACGTCGATACACCGACTTGGTCGTGGCTTCACTTTCCTGGCTCTTTCCTTCTCAGCATCCACAGTTGGAAAAACTGCCCGATGCGCGACAACGTTTGCCTGGTAACTCTGAAATCATCTTGGGTCAACTGAAATCACCTGATGCGACTGGACAGATGCGGCCCTGACACCCTTAGGGATGGCCATCGGTCTTGCTGCCCGATATACCTATCAGTCGAGTGCAAGCGGGGCGCTGATGGCTACTGGCATACTGGATTTTATATCGGCTGGTAGGTTCATGTGGCTTCTTTGTTCCTCGTACCTTTGATCTGATCTGAGACTCACGCTGTGTTTGTGAGTGGGTACATTTAGGGATCTTGCTCTGGACGGTCCGTGTACTATCT
>MVAI01000117.1:0-58666 GCA_014825565.1 Phaffia tasmanica | reverse complement strand
AAAGAATAGGGGTTAGAATGTTTAACTTGAATATAGAGAAGAGCCAAGAGAAACTAACCTGAAAGCCGTTGTGTCGCTCTATTTAGACGAAACCCGGAGTTGTGATGTAGAGAAGAAGAAAAACAGATTAGATATCATCAACGGTTTCGTGTTTATTGCGAATAAACGCAAGAAATCCTTGACCAACCTCTTGTTATGTTGGACTGTAAGAGAAACGGGGAGAAAGAGACAAATGTTTGATGTCAATCTTCTTTGTATTCAGATATCACAATTACGGATGTCAAGAGAAAAATGAAGAGAAAATACGAACGGGCAGCACGATTGTACCATGCTTTGGCTGCTTCCATATCCGGATTGGTTCCTATACCTTGTTCGGTGTAATCTAATGAGAAAGAGCGATTGGAGAAACCACAGTATTAAGCTCAACCGACTGGTGGAAAGTAAAATAAGGGGAAAAGAGACAAGAGGGATGGCCATACAACCAACGGCATATTCTGCTTTGGCGAGCCCTTTGTTTGCTGCCTTCCGTGCCCAAAGGAAAGATTCAGAGTCTGACTGCTTGAGTACTCCTTCTGTTAAAGGCGATCGAAAAATCAAGGATAAAATGAGAATGAGTTGAGACGACTGTTGACCCTCAGCAAGAAGAAACGTATCAGGCGAGAGAGAAAAAGGGCTGACCACTTCCTGTGAGGTACCATCCACTGAGAGCGAGCTCTGCTTCTGCGTTTCCCTTCTCAGCCGCCTTTGTATACCAACTAATGCTCTTTCTGGGATCGACCTCACACGTCAGATTGCCATATTCGAAACAAGTTCCCAGCTTCAACTGACTGGGTGGGTAACCTAAGTGGGCAGCTTGAGTGAAAAACTCTCTGGCAAGTGTATGATCGAGATGGATATACTGAGTGAACCTGACCGGGGGGTTTTCGTGCATCATTCCCAGTTCATGTAAGGCGTGTGGGTTGGAGGCATCCGCTTGTGAGGCCGCCAATCTCAACCAATGGACTCCCTCTCTGACGTTCTGGGCCTGTTGGAGTTTTCCTTCGAGGAGGATCATTCCTAAACGGTACATCGCTGTGGTGTCTCCCAAAGAGGCTGCCTTTCGGAAAAACAGAATGGCCCGGTTGGGTTCTCGTCTGGTACCCGCGCCGAGTTCATTACAAACGGCCGAACGGTAGGTCGCTCCTGGATGATTCTGTTTGGACGCCTGGAGATAGAGTGTATAGGCTTTTTCCGGATCTGCTTGGAGACCTAGTTGGCCAGTACCATATAGGTCTGCGAGGAAGAATTGAGCGTCCGCTAGGGGTTCTTCCGATTGAGTCGCCAACTTTTTAATCAACTTGAGGGACTCTCCGATCAATGTGTCTCTGTACCTTCTACCTGCCTTTGGGTCTTGGATCGAGATCTCGGACCCCAACTTTTTAGCGGCCTCGATAAGATACTTTGCGAACGCAAACTGAGCTTCCGAGTCTGGGTCTCCTTTCATCCGAGCTCGGTACTCATCTACAAAAGCCTTTGTGTACGGTGGCTTTCTCGTGTCGACCGTAGCGGAGGATCCCTGACGCTTCGCATTGGATGAACCGATCACAGTACCCGACCTGGCGAGAGATGTCCCGGAGAGAGACGAGCCCGAAGAAGCCGCCCGGGATAAAGACGGCCCGGCCGGAGAGGCTATTGAGCCTTGAGGGATCGGTGGCATGGGAGGTCTGAATACTGGAGGATAACCAACCACGCCGGTAGCGGCGGCGTGGTAAGGGTTCAAGTAATCTGGTTGTGGCGAGTAGCTTGGGTACGCAGGGCCGGCGGGGTGTTGTAGTTGATGGTAGCCAGGGTTGGCGGCGTGGTTGTTGATGCCATTAGAATTACCTGCCTGGTAAGACGCGTAGCCTGTGCCGGGTGCTCTCGGAGGCGGACCATTGAAAGGAGCTGAGTAGGGGTACCCACCAGTAGAAGGGTCGTAGCCTTCTGGGCCCAACTCCAAACTCCTCACGCTGGGTGTGCCTCTCCCGTTGTTAGGTCTCGAGTAGCTCTGTTGATGCGGAAACGGATGTGGATGCGGAGGGAGAGGAGGATGCGAGTGCGACTGCTGTTGCTGCTGCTGCTGCTGAATGACTGGCCCTTGATGGCCCATGTCGAAACTCCTAACGGACTGAGCTCTGGAGTTTGCACTCGGTGTCCTTCCAAAGTTTGGTCCAGAGGGAAAGGCGTTTGATCGGTTGGAGATTGAGCTCTGAGATCTGTTTGATAGGGACGTCTGGGACCGATTAGGAATTGGATCCGATAGCCTGATGGCCTGGAAGTTTAGGTTGTTGACCTGATCGGCCGAGACAGAGTCCTGGATGGTTGGGGAGTTTATTTGAGGGGCAACAGAAAAGGAGGCGGTAGAGCTGGAGGAGGATGAGGCGGCCAGGGCGGGAGCAGAGGCAGAGGGAGAAGAGTGATCATAAAAGGCGCTCGAGATTGAGGCATCGTATGATGGTAGCGAAGGTGAGGATGGGCTGTGTGGTGGAGATTGTGAGCGTCCATCAGGATGACCTGGGTTCGGCCGGGCTAGAGTTGAAGGGAACAAGAGTGAAAAGGGAGAACGGAAGGACAGGAAAGCAAAGAGAGGAAGGGGAAGGGGAAGGGCAAGAAAGAATAAGAAAAAGTTAGAAATCGTCAGATTCAACACCAAAGGTAGTAATAGCAGCAGCAGCAGCAGCAGCAGCAACAACAATGACAGAAAGCAACATAAGAAGGGCAATTCCAAGACCAAGAGCGACAGAGCAATCGTGAAAGAGCAAGAGAGAGAACACGGACAATAGTTTATAGTTGACGAGTTTTCGGCGCTCCATCTTTGCTGGAGAGCAGGAGGTGACGCGGTATGTTTTCCTGTAAGCGGCTCAACGTAACCCTGGTAGCTCTCTGGCATGTGGAAGGGCGTAGAGGAGGAGACTAAAAGGAAAGGACGATAAGTAAAAGTAAACGAGTGCGTATGTGAGTGAGTGAGTGAGTGATAGATAGATAGAACGGAACACAAAGAGAGATGGAAGAGAGAAACGAAGGAAGTAACAAAGTGTTTTCGTTTAAGCTAACAACGACGATTCTTTTCACTCTGTTCACACTCGATCATACTAGACATCAACCGACATCGTTTATGTTAAGGAAGACATGCAAGACTAAAACCATAGATGATCATTTCATTGTAAAGGCTGATAAATCCTCAGAGTCAAGTACATTATGAGGAAGCTTATGGCTCTTGTATGATACAGCAATAAGCACGAATTTTATCTTCTGGTTTGATAGAAGAACCTAGATTCACACCAAGACATCGTTTAGCTGCTTGTGTACATGCTGTTTCCCAGTCACACATACATGCTGTCCTTGAATTATAGACACTCAACATCCTTTCCAGGTTTCTGCCTAATAACATAGCATAGGATGCTCATCCCAGAAGAAAAAGTAGCCTTCGCCATGTTTACTCTTGTATCCTCCTTTGAACGAGCCTTAGCATGTCTCTGTCTATACGTGTACACTTTAGAACTTCTCTCTCTATATGACTAGAATCGCTGTTTTTCGATTCCTCTCTTCTCTCTCTTCCTCTCTCTTTCTCTTTCTTCTTTCTTTCTTTCTATGCTCATCATGCTTTTCACACCTTCTATATTGCCCATGTTTGCTTTCTACATGCTAAGATTGGGTGTATGGCCTGAACTCGCCCATAACCCTAACTCCAAAAAAAATCCCGTGTGCCGGCCGGGTCGAAAACACGCACACGACATTCTCAACCTTCTACCTTCAACCTCTAATCTTCACCTTTGACCTTTGGTTACGTTGATCTTCCCGTTCTCTTGTTCTTGTATTCTCTCTCACATGATTATCGGTTAAAGTCTTTGAGTATAGCATCTGTTATCTTCATTGCTCTCTTTTATCGTTTCTTCTCTTATCGCCTGCTTTCAAAGCTTCGCTAGCCCATTATGAGCTTCAACTTCAACTGGGAACACGCGTTCTCTCCTGCGTTCCATGAGTCCGCCAAATCAGTTCTCGAGACCGCACTTAATAAAGGAAACACTCCAGCGCTTATTGTAGGTAAGATTGAGGTCAGAGAGCTCCATATGGGGTCAATCGTGAGTCCTTCCGTTTACTCTTTGCATTGGTTGCCGTTGGATTCGCCTTTATCTTCGCTAAACCTCTGTTTCGTCTTGCTTTCTCTTTCTTTTTGTGTGTTTATATGCATCCATCTCTTTATTCTCTCTCTACAAATGCACATCCTTGCTCTTCTGCCTATCTTGCATATTGTTAATTATACCTATTCTCACTCAGCCTCCTACGCTGACTCTGCTCGAGATCGGTGACCTTCAGAAAGACCGGTTCAGAGGAATTTTTCGACTCGGTTATGCCGGTGATTCTCATATCGTCGTTGGATGTAGAGTCCAGGTGAGAATACCTTCTGACTATCCTCTGTTCTGGCTTTTGCAGAGTTTGACCTTGTTTCTCTCCCTTCCCGTTCTCTTTCTTGTGGCTTGTCTTGTATTCCCCTCCCCCTTGATACTGCCTCCCGCACTTTCTCTCGACGTCATCTCTAGGCTAACCCGCTCTCACCCTCACCATCGCCATTGCCGACGTCGACGACCCCGCTGGCGGCACACCGGCCATTGCTAGTACCAATGGCTCTTCGGCTTTCGTCCCTCAAACTGCGGGCGATCGTCGTGCTTGTTGTGTCCAAACAAAAGGGAATCACCCTTGTATTCAAGAACGATCCGTTAGAATCCCTTCAGGTCAGCTCCACGTTCGACTCGATCCAGGTACTCAAAGGGTTTATTCAGAAAGAGATCGAAGGCGCTTTGAGAGAAATGTTCAGAGAAGACCTTCCCGGGATCATCCATACTCTCAGCCAAAAATGGTTTGCACCCGAGGAGCCCTCGGCAGGAGGGCAAAACAGGATGCCCTTCCATTCAAATCTGGAGTCGGGTGGCATCCCTAGAGATCTCTCTGCTTCCTCCTCGGTATCTTCCGGTGATTCCTCCTTGAGTGCACCAGTTTCTGGCTATTATCCTCCTTCCTCCGTTTCCTCCCCACCGACCTCCCCACCATCCAGTCACTCGATCTTTAACGATCGGCCCTTGTTCTCAGACCCCCATCTCCAAGCCTCTTCCTCCGCATCTGCATATACCCCACCTTTGTCACCCACAGAATCACACGCGACGTTCCCCGATCTGGAAGAATATGACCCAACTTACGGTTTCAGATCAAATCACTCTACTCTACCCTCTTCCTCCACCTCCACCCCGACAGCAGCAGCCAACTCTCTTCGTTCAGGAGCAGAAGGAGATTCAAAGTTAGGTTTACGAACGATGAACGACCCGAACACGACACCCACATTGGTTAGACCACAAGGTTATCATCCCCGATCAAGACCAAACCTCGGGCCAGGCCTCGGTCTCTTGGGTTTCGTAGATCCCGAGGCTGGTGTAGCAGGAGGACCAACTACTAGCAGTGGAAGTGGAAGCGCTGAGAGTGACATTGGGTTTTCTGGCCAAACCATCACGCCGAGCACAGGTTCACTCTACTCAAACTTTTACCAGGCCCGACGTCTGCCGGGGAGAGAACGAGCAGAGTCAAACGCGGCGACGACGACATTCAGACCGAAACACGTTCAACGGATGTCCCTCCCTGCTCTATTTCCACCGGTGGTCTCTCCTTCAAAGTCGACCGTCACCCGTTCAGGCTATCCAAGTCGGGGAGTTGCAAACCATCAAGCTTACCATGGGAAACAATCCGGACTTCAACCCCAAACGGGTAAGTCGAGAGCGTATCACTTCTCGGAATTTACCGGTCCGTCTGGCTCGTACGATAACAGGTCAACCCCTCCATTATCCCAATCGACCACACCGTCGAGAACGTCTCCTTTACTATCGACTCCTTTAGGTTCCCCGCCTTTATCGACAGACGGCAGTCGGCCGTCATCCTTGTCTTCGTCTTCGTCGGCATACGTGCCAGTATACCGATCAAGAACTCATCCTTCCTCACCAAGTGCACATACCGACTCTATGTACTCCCGTCCACTGGGCGCCCGATCGATCAACAATCCACAAAGACCAGCCACCTCGACAGCCGCTACAGAGCTCTCCTCTGACCGTTCGTTTTCCTCTCTGAGAGGTCTCCCAGAAACATTGGATCATCTATCACTTCTCTCATCATCTAACCAGACGTTATCACCCTACACCCGAGAACTAGCCCATGTAGCCGTGAGGTCACAACCTCCTTCCCAAAGACTACTGAGCGATCCGACCGGGGGGTACCCTTCATCCTCTGGTTATTTCCCTGGGGCCGGAATGGGAACGAGAAAAGCGACGAGACGGAAGCTTCATAGGTTTACCACGTCACCCGCTGTCTCGACTACATCTAAACTAGGTCCTGCGGTTCCTCTCCATGGAAGGACCATCAGTCCGAAACAGCCGTTTGATCCAGCCCAGACGACCGCAGGGCAGAGACCGGGATTAGGAGTACACAGAGAGAGTTATGGGTTTCCCTCGGTTGACCGATCCAGCTTAGATATATCTTCTGGCCAAATTCCACTAGAACGACCTAATCCTAGAACAGGAGGCAAAGGAGTAGGAGAGGGAAGGAGGGACACGGGTGTACCTGTCCCGGCTGGCTGGCGCGATGGGTTCACAGGGCCGTTTGCAGGACAGGCCGGGTTTGTGATGTGATGGGAGGTTGCCGTGCTTCTGGTGTTCTTATATTTTCCTTGTATATGTATTCTCTTATATTTTCTTCTTTGTTTCTTACTCGATCTTCTTTCGCAGTGGCGTTGGTTCGTCGGAAAGAAATTGACCCTTTCTCTTTCCCTCACCGTTCTTATCCACTTCACAACTCTAACGGCCTTTCTTCTCATTTCATTCTTTCATTCTTAAGTAATGTATTCACGTATTATAGCTCATCTTGTCTCCTCTCTTTTTATCGACCCCTTTCTTTTCTCTCTGGTCGAACTCTTTTCCTGGTCTCATCCTCAGTTTCGGTCTCAATCTTGGTTTAGATCTCAGTATTGGTCTTCATTTTAGTCTTGCGTTCTACCATGGCAGTATATTGATCAGGGGGTTGGCAATTCTCTCTTTCCTCTCTTTTTCCTGCTTCCGTTACAAAGGCGACAAACCCATTGAGATTACGAAGAATAAGAAGAACATACACACGGATATGTGCAGCAGTCGAGAGAAGGGGAACTAAAGAAGGCGTTAAGAAGTTAATGACGTGACGCGACGCGTCGCGTCGCCTCAGTTCGAACGTCGACTGATGATCACCCACATTCTTACTCGTTTAGTATCTCGTCCGGTTCATCTCCCTTTCTCCATCTCTCGCTCTTTCACTTGTACTTTAGGACCTTTTGTTCTCTGGAATCACGAACAGAAATATTATCGGAAGCAGAGCCGAGACGACAAACGGATTATTGGCAAAAAGGAAACGAACTCAAAGCTGGAATTAACGAATCCACCAGAGTGGTCAGTGTCAAAAATGAAGCAAACTGAAACCCTCCCTACCGAAAACCAATCTCAAATCGAACCTCAAACTCCGGCACAGGGAAAAGGTGAAAGTAGGAAACGAAAAGAACCATCGACGACAATGTCTAGTGAAGCAGAATCGGCGGACAGAGTAGAACCCGTCTTGAAATCGGTCAAGATTCACCCGATGTTTGCTCCTAAATCTCAGTCCTTACCCTCGGATGAGGGGGCCTCGGTTTGGGATCCAAATGTTCCGTTCGTTTTCTTCAAACTGTTTCTCATTTTTTTATTTAATTTTTTTGAGAGACATTTTCTGCTGATCTAATCGAGATGCTTTCTGTATAAATTGGGACCGTTCAATAGAAAATCACTCTTGAAATACACCCATCTAAATCCTTTCATCACTGCCAATACTACCTCCTCTCCTGACTCTTCAACCCAAAGAAATGAAGATCCTAAGCCCAAACCAACGAAAAAAGTGGCATTCTTTGATCTGGACGGAACATTGATCAAAACAAAATCAGGAGCGACGTTTCCCAAAGGTGATATGGATTGGGTTTGGTGGAGTCCGATGGTGAAGGATGAGTTGAACCGGTTGAATCAGCTTGGGTTTGTTTATAGTCCTTCCTCTCTCGAACCATGTCGGTTTGATTTTAGACAAAGTCGATGCTAAGTAATTGGTTCTGTGCATAGGTTCTTGGTTGTTATAATTTCCAACCAGAATGGATTGAAAGCGCCGAGTACAAAAATGCATAAAGCTTGGAAACTCAAGATTGAGCATATTTCCGCCCAGGTTCGTCCTCTTCCTCTTCCTCTGCCTGTTCATCTTGTTGATATATTGCTATTTTTTCTTCTTGAATTTCTAACCATGCCTCTCCTTACGGAATCGGTCATTTTCCTAGATGAAGGAAATCCCGTTTCTTATCTTGGCAGCGCTTGAGAAAGATCAGTACCGAAAACCAATGTTGGGGATGTTTGACCATTATGTCGAGATCCTGGCATCGCATGACCTGACTCTAGGTTGGTTATCCTGTCCTTTTTCTTCTTCTCTGTTTGAAAGCTTCTTGGCTAAGTCTATGTATATCTCGAATCTCTTCTGTCTTTTGGGGGCATATAGACGTGAATAGGTCGTTTTATGTAGGAGATGCCGCTGGTCGAAAGAAGGATCACGGTGATGGCGATCGAAAGTGGGCGGAAAATGCTGGGCTCAAGTTTTATACCCCAGAGGTGATTTCCTTGTCTTTGTTCGTTTGTCTCACTCTGTGAATATTGACCAACAAAGTGTTTTCCTCTTTGAATTCCCCGGGCTTTGCAAAGATGTACTTTGGTAAAAAAGACGAAGATTTACCTCCTCTCTCTGGATTCAGACCTCGAGATCTAGAGCCATGTATGTTTTATTTCTTTAAGAAAATAATAATATTCTTTCATTCATACTGGAAATTTGTTTTAACAAACGTAGTAAACGAGACAGACCCATCTATCACACCAACATCTACTGCACTCTTCCCACCAGCTTCATCGAGACGATCGGAAATCATCCTTCTCGTAGGCTCACCAGGGTCTGGTAAATCCACGTTCTTTCACTCGGCATGCCAACCAAATGAATACATCAGAGTGAACCAGGATGAACTCGGTACAAAGGTCAAATGCGAGAGAAAAGTAGAAGAAGTGCTGACTGAGGGAGGTTGTTGTGTTGTTGGTGAGTTGTTCATGTTCACGTTCTCTACGCGCGCGTGTGCCCATAGAGTCAAGAATGAGGAAAAAGAAGGCTGACGGTCGTTTGCGCCAAAACAGACAACACGAATAGAGACAAGGTGACCCGGGCAGCATATATCAAGATCGCCAGACAACACAACGTTCCTATCCGGTAGGCCCTTTTCCGTATCCGTCTCTATTGTATTTATTCGAAATCTCATCAAATCTAAATATCGTCCCTCGGGAGAAAGATGCTTCCTATTCCCGTCCCAGCCTGCTTTGGAGAAGCACAACAATCTGTACAGGTTATATCCGTCATCATCAGGGTCTCACGTTCCCGAGATGGCGCTCGCCTCATACAGGAAAGGGTTCGAAGAGCCAACTGTGGACGAAGGGTTCGACGAAGACATCAAACGGATTTCACTATTTGGAGAACTTGGAAAAGGGTTGATGACAGAGAAACAGAAAGCTAGGTGGGAAGGTTGGATGAGTTAAATGGATGCCATCTTGTACTTTTACATAGTCAGATCACCTGTCGATGAGCTACAATTTCATTATGATACATCTTTGATTTAGTTCGCTCCATATCCTTTGTCTACCTCCATTTCCTTAGGTTCAAGGAAGCCCAGCATTTGAAGTGACTTCAGGTGTAACACTAGACTTAACAGCAGCACTTCTGGTAGCCATCAAACTGTCACTCTCAGTTTGATTATCGTGAATTTGAGAGGCGGATGAGGCGTCATCTATATTGGCTCAGTCAATTGACTTCCACAGTCAGCTAGTCGAACGAAACGATGGGTGATCAAACTGAAACAACGGAAGAGGAGATGAACTAACGAGAAGCTTGAACACTAGCAGGAACATCGCCTCTTTGCTCCGGATCTTCTGATGCAAGATATTCCTGTTTCATCTCGACGTCCTTTTTTTTTTTTTTCAAAAAAAAAAACAGAAAGAAGAAGCAAAAAGCAAGAGAATAAGCATTTGAGAGCGATCTCGATGGGCAAGATCATCAGAGTTCAATATACGTTGGCCTGCCGGTCATGCTCCACGATTTTCTCTTTCATTTTTTTCACAATTCCCATCCTTGCGCTTAATTAAATGCTGTTGAGTATACGTATGTGTTCTACAGGGGACAAAACGACTGAACAGAAGGTGATGAATCCCTTCCATTTTATCCAAGATGTTTGAATGCTTGCGTCATGATATATCCCACGTGACTAGTCGATCATGTGGCTGTGCGGGTAGTAACCCAACCTTTAACCCTTCTTTACCATTTGTTTGCAACAACTTTCTCAAATATAACCATAGTCGTTTGATGCCAACCTGGTCGTCTTTGCTTAACAGAACGAAAGTCATGCTGCAATCGAAACCCTTCATAAATCAATCCGGATGTTCCGAAACTTCAGACCTACCGGCTATCGCCATTATCGGGACTACCGGGGTTGGTAAATCCAAATTAGCCATCCAACTCGCCCAGTATATATCTTCCATTGGGCAGAATGGACGAGGATCGTCGGCAACAGCAAGTACAGGGGGATGGAAGTCGGCAGAGATCATAAACGCTGATTCGATGCAGATCTTTAAAGGGCTAGATATTATCACCAACAAAGTGACGGAGGAAGAGACGCAAAATGTGCCTCATCGGTTGATTGGTGTGGTTGATCCAAGGGGAGAGAGAGGATGGGGGATGAAGAGGTGGGTCGAAGTTACAATGGATGAGGTACACAGCTCTTTATTCCGTCTCGTTCTTTCTTTTCTTCGTCTCTTTCACAGAGTGTGCATTTTCGGCCAGTCAAAAGCTCAACCGGCTCTTCTTCGTGGCGATCATACTTCAGATCTCGGAACTACATAATCAACGATCCGTCCCGCTCATCACAGGTGGTACAACCTATTGGGTTCAACATCTTCTCTTTCCATTCGGGAAACCGTCGACCCCTTCCCCTCTATCATCTTCATCATCCAATGCCGTTCATGTACCTTTCAGTTCAACACCTTCTCCTCTCTTGCCCGACTTTCTCTCTGCGCTTTCTAAGCCGCTCTCACTTGCCGAAAAGGACCTCCTCGAGTCGCTCCCATCGCTACCGTTGAAACCGGATGAAAAACTCGCGCTACCGCTTCATGAGCTATTAAGGAAGCTGGACCCCGTGCTGGCCAATAAATGGCATTGGAAAGATACGAGAAAAGTGTTGAGAGGGTTGGAATCTGTGTGGAACGAAGGCAAGAGAGAAAGCGAGGTTTGGTTGGAGCAGGCAAGAAAAAAGTCGGAAACTCAGGATTGGGAAAAAAAGAGGTCGGTCTAGATTCGTGAAGGAGTGCACGAATCCAAGGCTTGTCGCTGATCTTCTACTATCTTCAAAACGGAACATAGGTATCGAACACTTGTATTTTGGCTATACGCGCCGTCTGATGTCCTTAACCCTCGGCTTGATTCTCGAATAGATAAGATGATTGATGTGAGTCGTTTCTCGTTCTTGCTCATGTCCCGAAAGAAGATCGCTATATCTGATATGTATGCCCTTTTTAAATAAAACTCCAGCTTGGACTCCTTTCTGAGCTCCGCGAGATGCGCGAGATAGCGGACGAACATGCCTCATCCTCAGAAGAGAGTATGGCCCTTTTTGACTCAAACGATTCGACCTCGGGTATCTTCCAGGCGATTGGCTATAAAGAATTTTCTAGGATTCCGACAAAAGATCTCATAGCAGAAGCTGCAGACACAGCTCCTTTCAAAGAAGCAATTAATCGAATGAAGATGACCACGCGACAGTATGCGAAGAGTCAGGTAAAATGGATCACGGGGAAGCTGGGACCAGAGGTAGAAGAGAGAGTCGAGAGAGGAAAGGAGGGGTTGTTTCTACTGGATGCAAGTGGTTCGTCCTGAGCTCCAATACTTACACATCACTCTTATTCCTCTCTATAAAAATTAGATAGGGGTGACTGAAATATCTTCTTTGCGGATGAGGGAAATAACAGATCTAGAAAATTGGGATGAAAAAGTGTTGGCACCGGCATTGTCAGTCTTGGATGGTAAGTAGCGCGGTATTTTTTTGCCTCTTTGGAAACCATGCCCATGATGAACGGAGAGTTTCTTCTATTGCTACCTACAGCTTTCCTCAATGAACAAACTCTCCCGTCCGCAGGTTCGATCGGAGGTTCTCATGCCGATACAATGCTATCGCCATCACTTTCTAATGGTCCTAAATCGTAAGCCATCCTTCACTCTTGGATTATGGGTTGTTATCTTACTGACCTTGAGCATATAATACGCACAGTACCTTGCCAGAAGGAACTCCGCATGTATGTAAACTTTGTTCGACCTTGAATGAACCGTATATGGTGATGTTCGATCCCTCGACAGATACACCGGAGGGCGCCAGGGTGAAACACGAGCGGGGAAAGAGACATCAGTCGTTCGTCCCTTTTTCTTCTTTCATCGTTTTTCTTGTACATGCAACCCGTTGAGTTTGAGTAAAGATGGTTGACAACATGGGAAACACTTCTCTGTATCATCTTTTGTATCATCTCTTTCTCAGGATCTTGCGAAAATTGAAGAGAGCAGAAGAGGCTCCTCGATACGAAGAGATGCGCAGAGAGGCTAGAAAGCGGGCCGATTTGAAAGCTCTGGAGAAAGAAAAGTTGAAGGAAAAAGACACGCTCAGTTCTGATGGAACTCATATGCCTATGTCATGATTTTCTCCTTTGTCTGTTCTGTACAATGTCGTTGAAGAGAGATGATCAACGCCATAAGGTGAAGTCCATCGATAGAATCCAAATGATTACACGCACATGGTTACACGCGAAGGAGCCCTTCAGCTTATCATAACAAACTTCAACGCTCTTCTTAGCTCACCTTCAGTCTTTGACCTCGACCCTCTTTCCTTAAGTTTCCTCTCGTTCGCTCTATTAGACCTTTCTTTAAAAGCAAATAGGATCATAAAGACGTTATATTTCCGTCTTCAAAAATTCTAACAGCGTCTTGTATCTCGCTGTCCGTCCGTGAGACACGATGCAGTCCGGCTCTGTCCAAACGTATTCCAACCAACCGACTCAACATTCGTCGTACTTTCAACGGCCTACACAACAACAACAACAACAGCAACAGCAGCAACCGCAACAGCAGCAGCAACATCAACGAATACAACCTCCATCTGCTCTTTCTTTGTCTCAACGTTCAACTGAAAGTCAACCGTCCTATAATTATACCCAATCACATGGCAGACAGGGTAGTCTGAGTAGCAATCGAACAGCAGCCGGAGAGTTTGGACAAATGAATGGAGCTAATGATCAAGCTGGTCAGCCTGCAGACGATAGAAAGGATATCACGAGGGTCTACTGGGAAGCCCTGAGAACATCATTGGCTGATCTTCTAAGTAAAGGTTCGTTCAATTCCTTCCTAGACTTCATTCTTGATCAGTTCTTCGGGACAGGCCGGAAGGAAATATATATGACTTCGGCCGCGCTACAATTTCTTCTTCATGAAGCTAATCAAAGACCTCTTCATCATATCTTAAATCATTCAGAACCACCAAATGCTCGGAGTCATGCTCGATTGAAACTTGTTCGACTGACAAAACAGCAGTTTCATGAGCTCACCATGGACGTGTATGACGAACTCTTACGTAGGAATTCTATCTCTGAGGGAGGACCGGACATCCCAGGGTTACCCTACCGACAGGATTTTCACTCGAGAAGAAATGAGGCTAGACAAAAGTTGGCTACACTGCCTAAGAATCGATACAAGGATCTGGCCTCTGATGTGTTTTTCGAATTAAACAAGCGAAACCCTGAATTCTCAGCAAGTCTTGCAGGGGAGACTTCAAATGAGGTTAGCATTGTGTATCTGCTAGCGTTCTAATCAGCGATCTTCATAGAGTTGCATCTGACCATGCTGATTAACGATATTTTTCTCTTTCCGTGGCATATGTTCTTTTTCACGTTCTCGGAAATACCCGTTATTCCGACTGCTTCCAGCGCCCCTCTCAAGTACAATCATCTATAGAAAAGCACCCAGTTCCTAATGCTCGGCATCAGCCTGCATCCTCCGTTGGGTCCATGGCATCTAGTATGCATTCTCGGACCATGTCATCTTCAAATCAGCCGCAACGCCAGCCTCAGCCCCAGCCCCAGCCTTCACAGACGCAGCATCGACCGTCTCAGTCGAGCAGCAGCTCTATCGGCAATCACAGCTTCTACCAGAATCATCCTCACCCTAACTCCCAGCAACAGCAGCAACAGCCGGGGAAAATACCTAGATCTAGGCAAGAGTCCATGTCACGCACTATTTCCAACAGCTCTTCGCTCGGCGAAATTCCCCTACCCTCATCCAATAATTCTTCCCTTCCGTCCAACAGACCTCGCAAAGATTCGAATAGCTCATACTCTCCTCCTTATTCCAGTGCCGTAATATCCGATCAGGCCTTCTCTACGGGCCAAAACTCGAATTTGGCTACGAATCTGGATGAAAATACCAACCAACATACAAGTGGAGCAAGTGCAGGCCTCTTGAACTCTGTAAAGACCTCCCAGGTCGTACCCAACAAATCGACAATCGCATCTGAAGAAATCGAGGTTCCTTACTCGCGTGACTCCGAGTATATTTTATCCCCTCGCTCGCCGGAGTTCCAGGATTCTGGCGCTTTTGGAAGACGTCCTAGTAATCAGAGAAATGGAAGTGAGGATCATGAGGAAGAAGGAATGGTTAACGAGTTAAAGATGACAGTTGAACAGCTCCGACTGGAGTTACAGCAAGCCAGAAGGAATCATCTAGAGGAGCAAGGCCGGGGCACAGGCAAGACAGAGGTAGGTCTCGTTCATTCTGTTCTCATCTGATGTCTGGTGTGCCGTACGTATAGCACTGGATCTCATAACTAGGGTTTGTTCTGTGTCAAAGTATACGAAAAATCTTGAAGAGTCTCTACACAACATGACTACGGAACTCGAACAGAACAAGACATCCCTTTCGAAAGAGAAAGACAAGTCTTATATGCTGGAAGCTCAGATGAAAAATCTAGGGATCAGTCATGAGACAAAACCATCTGACCTTCAAAAAAACCGGGATATTCACCAACCAAGCACGGTGCGCTATTTTCTTGCTTTCCAAGGGCATCATATCTAGTCACGAGATTGTGGTATTGAACATCTCCGTTTCTCAATACATTGTATCTTCGAAACTAGGTGACTCCGAGCGAAGATGATTTTGCAGCTCTACGAGTGCAGATCAAGGAGCTTCTTCGAGAACTTGACTCGCTTTCTCAAGCAAACGATCACCTCCACACACAGGTAGATCGCGAACGAGAACTTACGAATAAGGCGGAAGCCAGAGCAAAAGAAATGGAGCGGAAGTGGAGGGCCCTCAAGACAGAGCTAAGAAATCTGAAAGGTAAAGCTTCCTCATATCATATCCTTCATTCTTGTGTCAGTACTATTGTATATCACAACTACACCCGACTAACTTATCTTGGTTTCTTCGGGTGTCCATTGTATACGTTCAGCAACTTCACAAATGTTCGTTTCAGCTCCTCGCACAGAAGATCATTTTCCTGCTTCAAAAGGCGGGATTATCGCAGATGTCCATCTTACAGTATTCCAAGACTCGATCAACAGCTTGCTCGCCACCGCCAGGTAAGAACTGCCTTCTCTCCTTTCCTCACTCTGAATAACAGACCTGAACGTGTTCACTTTCAGATCCTCGTCACCGAGTTCAATTCTCGGTGCCACCCAGCCTGTTCTCGCCGCGGTTTCTTCCATCCTGCGGGATGTGGAGCTTTTTGAGTCCAGTTCGCCAGTCAATATGTCCTCCATCGACCTATCAACGCTTCAGGCCACGAAAGATAAAAGTTCCACTGCACTCTCTGCGCTCGTCGAATCTGCCAAAGATTTCGCCACCTCATACGGCCTCAGCCCGGTTGGTCTTGTTGATGCTGCGGCTCGAGAGTTAAGCTTGACTATTGTTGATCTCTTCAAGCTTTTAGGAATCAGAAGAGTTGATAAGGCTATGGATCTCCAGGAACCTCGAATTGAGGAGGAAGACGGGGAACGGGGTTTTATCAACGGAGAAAACGGAGCGAACCGTGGTGCCTGGCCTGCTGTTGGAAGCGCTCGGTCACCGCTGACATTATTTCGCCCCTTTGAAGAAGAAAAGGGTGAAGACGGAGAAGCGGAGGATTCTTTCAAAAGCCGACAGTCGTCTGCCTCGTCAACGTACGATGAACCCTCATTAACCATGCCCACATCCAAATCGCCTGCGAGTGGGTCGAATAAATACCGGGGTGGAGTGAGCAACCATCTACCTGCTGGGCTAAATACGGCTTACCGGCTAACGTCAACATCTTCAGTTGGGAGTTCGTTCGATCTGGAACGAAAGGCGAGCTTGGTAAGAGCGGACAGCACTCGAGAATATCCTGGCGGATTGAATGGGGTACATGGCGTGTTGACAGAACATGAGAATGAGCACGAGGAAGAATTAGAAGACGATGGCGATAATGCATGGATTGCATTAAAAGTAAGTCTCGGCGCTGTACAGTAAAATTAATAAAGATGACGATCAATACAGTGATTAATTCTTTTCTTGTTTTCGTAACATCGCTCTAGCCTTACCTGGAAACTCAATCTGATGCTTTAATCCAATCTATCCAAACTCTTCTCTCATCTATCCGAACGGGTGCGACGGGCACACTCCTTCAGGAGCACATGTCCTCTGTGATTGTCATTGGATCATCCATCGTCGGCGTATCTAACGATTCACTCTCGAAGAAATTTAAAACGACAGACGATGATAGACAAAGACTGCTGAAGACTGTGGCGGAGAATTGCGAGTCCTTGAGCGAGTTGAGTGAGAGTGTGGATATGAGTAAGGAGACGAGAAATTTAATTGCTGGAGTCACGTTCGATTTGGCCAAGGTGAGTTTTGTGTTTGTGTTTATCTTGGACGAGGCAAGAAGCGCTGTATTAATTCGTATCTTCCTTTACTTGCTCTCTCCTTGACGATTTACTCACCATCAACAACAGAATTTGAAAGTGTTGATGAGCTTCTAGAAGCTTTTGTATCCTTTATCCCTTCTTCCTTCTTCCTTCCCCCTTTCCACCACTTCACACCATCGCATGACTGTAACAATGTGCTTCTCCTGAACAAAAGTAGAATGAGATAATCGTTCTTCACCCTACGTTATCCACCTTACACGCGCTAGTCGTTCTTGATTACATCCACTTTTTCTATTCTCTAGTCTTGTCGTTTTTATATCGTACGATCGGTTTGTTATTCATCCCAACCATCCGAACCGTCCTTTGCATGTATCCATGCTGCTATTCTCATTAATTTGGTTCGAACGTTACCAAGCTTGAGTAGAAAGTGAAAATTATCACATATGTTCATACGAAACTAATTTGGAGCGCAATCGATCGAAGAAAAGATGCGTCCTCGTGACCAACACAGAGACTGACAGCTGCCACTCAACAGAGTTCGTCGAGTTCATCATCTCGCGTTCGTCCAAGCTTCGAAGATTCTGCTTTTAAAGACTCGGGCCGTTGGAATAGTACGTTGACCTCTTCCCTGTCAAACAGCCACAACAGAGACAGACAAAGCGTCAAACGGTCAGTATACTCTCTACCAGAGTAAAACAATTTGAGAGAAAGGAAATGATAGAGGAGAGATTGAAACTCACCCGAGCTCTCTAACCAAAACAGCTTGAAGACCTCTCTCTAAACTTCTGCTAACACTCCCAAACTCTTCCTTCAACTCTTTCAATTTTCCTTCCCACTGTTTCCTCTCTTGGACGGCCTCTCGATGCTTGGCCTTAGCCAACATGAATCTCCATGTGGCCCTTGATCTGCCTTTCCATTGAGCCGATGAAGTTGTTTGTCTAGAAGGCATAAATGGACCGGTGAATGAATCATCTGAGTCTGAATCTGGTGGAGGTTCACGAGGACTAGTCTTCTGCGGGTTTGTCTTCTTTCTTGATCGCTTGTTCTTTTCCTCCGTCATCGGAGGTTCCGTGTTATCAACCAGCGATGTGTTAGCGCTAGAGGCACCAGTCTTTGACACATCTGTGGTTGATGTTGTTGATGCTGTTACTGCTGATCGAACTAGATCGGCTTGCATTCTCTCCCATTCATCTTCATCGGCTTGCCATCGTTGGGAGTCTTTACCTTTCGGTCGACCCCCTTCGAACTGGTCAAGTTCTTCTGTCGGAACGATCGTCTTCGGGACGAAAGTCCGGTTCGACGTGTCCTTAGTCCGATGGGACGGAGCAGGAAGAATGTTGTGTTGGACGCGCATATGTTTTGCTAACGCGTCAGACCGGGTGAACGATTTGTCGCATTCTAGAGGATCATTACAATCAAAACACATGCAGAAGCCATACGTTAGTATAGGAATACTAGCCGAACACTGTTGAGCTATAGCATTCTTCATACAAAGTTATACTAGTTAATCCAATGAGCAGACAAAGAATAACATACGAGGCTCGGTGCAATCGAAAGGTTTTTCCCCTGTATGACTTCGAAGATGACTCAAGAGAGCGAATCTGGACGTCTGTGGTCTTCCTTTTCGTACACAATCCGACCATTCACACGTGTACTGGGCCTTGTTAGTCCCAATATGCTCTGAAAGGAAATTTCAAGGAAAAGAGAAGAAAGAAGCTGATCAGGAGGAAAACACAAGGAAAATTCATGAACGAAGAAAAGAGGTGCATACCTTCGTGTATATGATTGATAAATGTTCCCTATAAGAGGATTAACCCGAAATGATCAGCATTATCGTTCAAGCCATATGGCTATGAGATACCAACCTAAGCTATCTATATATTCCTGAAGAGGATTCATTGTTTGAGACAAAAACATGTGTCTAAAATTTCAAGAACCTACCAATTCTGAGAACGTCGCACCGCACTCGACACTATCCGTTGAGCTGTCTAACCAATAACAAACTGCATGCAACGCATTTGGATCTACGCTATCTCTCTTTCTTTTCTTTCCTCGATCACCCTGCTGAATGATTCCTATATCTGTAGCAGGAAACGTCTCACGGTCTGAGAGATTTGAAGGGGAGGAGGGAGCTGATCGAGGGGAAGCCGGATGAGTACCTCCTTCAGACGGAGTGGGGGATGAAGATAGGGAGGAGACGGGGGAAAGAATATCGGGCTCTGAGTCGCTATCAGACGCGTAGTACCTCATAATGAGCCGGGTAAGAGAGGTCGAAGATGAAAATGGAGGGAGAGCGTATATCTATGAATGCGTGTGCGTGGGACGATCGGTAAGAAAGAGAGAACAATTAGGCTGATGGTCGTTTGAGTATGAGATGATGTAGATAGTATCTGGCAACTTGTCTCGAACACACTAGCGCATTTACCTCACCTCACCTTCCCTCTCATCCTCATCCTCTTTCATTCTTCTCATCCCTTCATCCTTTAAATAAATGCATTGATCGGACATATCGTTACTGGACTGCAACATATGCTTGAGACGCAGCTCAAGACCGAAAGCCTGCCTACTGGGTCAATCCCTGCTTGTGACCCTCTATAGCACCGGATACCCGGTTCCTTCGGTTCCTCCTTTCTCTCTCTTCAGTTCTGTCTTACTCCAGCTCCATGATTTGTCATCTTGGTTTAGCTTATAAACTATCTGTTCACCAAATTCGTATACTTCCACACTCTCCAATTGACAATCGATTGTTTCCTGCTCCCCAGAGTTACCTGTAACCAAAGCGGAGAGTTGCGAGCTTCTAAAGGCATCTCTTGGAAGAATTGTCTCTGCTTTCGAAGGAGGAAGGACAGAAGAGACAATGATGTTGGGAGAAGGTTCTCCTTGCGGGACGTCTAGGCGAAAGAGTTGAAGTGGAGGGTCCAGTTGGATGGTGGACGCCAAAGTCGGAGAAGATAATCGTAGGTGGATGGAGGAAGACGAGAATACTTCGAGGGTGGACGACAGGATAGGAGTATGTATATCGAGAGTAAAGTTTGAGCTATTGTCTGATGTATAAATATACCAATGCCAGTTTGGTAGGTTAGTGTCGATGTTGAAGGGACATACTTTCTTGACCAAGCAGGAGTAGATAGCAAAGGCAGGACTTACCGATGACGACCTTGGCAAGAGAAGTTCCAATCAGGCTAAACTGCTTGCCTCCTCCATCGAAATCCCTGAAGAACACAGTCGTCCGAGATCCGAACGGAGCGGGAGCTACTGACGTTGGTGAAAGCACCAAAGGACTCGAAGCTGTCTACTCTCGTCGACGTTATCGTGAAACGGATATCCGTTTGAAGGAAGCTCAGTCGTTGGAATATAACAGAGATGAGCATGCAAGAAAACAACACGTACGACTTCGTATGTTTCTCTTTTAGGAATGGAGAACATTAGAAAGATCGAGAGAAAAGAAGAGGGAGACTTGGCTGTTCGCACGAACACATCATTCGATACATCGTCAACTGTCACTATACTGCTTGCTTACGTTCTTTTCTCAAGTCAGCCTTGTCCTTTGTTGTACTTACAAAAGACTCGCTCAACCAAACTTCAGCAAACCCAATATGAAAACTCTTTGAGCGCACTTTTTTTCCTTTGGCGCTTTTTCTTGCTCTTCATAGACCTGCTGAACACATGTCTGGTCACTATTAACAACACTTCTCTCTCTCGGCGCAAGCGGTAGGAGAAAGTAAAGACAATCGGCTATGAATGCCAGAGATTATGTTCTAACAGTCAGTTTGAACAAATGTTTGGCGTATAGCTGGGTATCCAGAAGTATCTTGTACATATATTGATATTACAGATCTGGAATAGTGTGTTTTGCAAGAAAATCCAGTATGGAAGGATCTAGTCCTCTTCGTCCTCATCCTCAGAATACACTATGCCTCTGTTGGGGAAGGAAACATAAAAGAAGAGAATCACAACATGTCAGTGAGGATATTTGCAGAGACGAAATTAGAAAAGACCAACCTTCCTGCTACGGATCTTCCTTTCTTAGTTTCTTTCTCTTTTGTTCTCAAGCTAGCGGTGTCGTCGAGAGATTGCTTTCGTCGCTTGGGTATGGCTGATCACGGACAAGGTATTAATCGAAACAAAAGAAGCGTCAAATACTTGAAGAGACAAGAGTAAGCAGAGATTGACCTACGAAGAGTGTCCTCCTCATCTTCAGAACCCTCTTCTTCTTCGTCCCTTTCATCTTCCTCCTCCTCCTCCTCTGCCCCGTCCTCATCACCTTCATTTTCATCTTCATCTTCGGTTCTCGTTCTCCTCTTCCCTTTTTGAGTTTCTGCCAATACCTGAGTCTGTGACTGAGCATGTCTTGGAGTGAAAAATTGACTCTGGCTCTGGCTCTGACTAGGCCCGGCTATTCGTCTTCCAGCAGACGAACTTTCAGACACTACAACCTCATCGCCTACTTCGAGCCATTCCATCCCGTCTTTCCAGACGATTTGACACTCTGGATTTGGACACTTTGGGTTCGTTTTGGAGATCACTCGTCGAACGCAGTGATCATGAAGGGCGGATAAGGTATGAGAGGTTGGTGAGCACGATGGACAGATCTTTCCCTTCGCAAATAGCAATGCATTCACAGAAAACTCAGTCAGCTGCACGACGACGACAACGAAGAAAAAGAACGCTCCATCGAGAGCATTTGTGAACATCGACGAAATACGAACCTTTGTGACGAGCTTTCGACAAAGCTTACAGTCTAAGATGACAAGCGCACTATCGTTGATTTCTCCATCATCCATGGAATAAGTGTCCCTTAGATAATGGTCCAACTCAGTCACCGCTCGTAACGTCAATGAGTATCGATTACTAGGATTTCAGGTGTCGGTAAGTTTGAGTAGCAAGCAAAATACACTCTGGGGAATTTCTGTTTTAAAAAGAAACATAAGAGCACTTACTTGGCCAGCTGTAACCAACCACTGCCGGGTGTACTTCCACAAAACCTGTCAAGAAGTTTCTCTCCAGCCGATTTACTGATGGTCGTCTTGAGTTCCGAGAGTAACCGAGAAGCAGCCAAGGGAGAGATCGAAAACGAATAGCTAGGAGACTCAACGATAGCTTCAATCTGTATCAAAATAAGCGAGAAAATGAGAAAGAGCTATTTAAATGGCGTCCAAACAAGGAATGGCTTACGATCAGTTTTAGGTAGACGATCTCGCCAGGAGTATAATTCGTTGCTATCTGAGCTAATGGATCGGCCTCCATATTGAGCTGTAGATGTACCATAAGGAAGAAAAATAGATTAACATGTAAGCATAGCGCCTGTGGTTGAAGATAAAACATCACAACTAACCAGGAAGACCCACTTCTCACCAGTCGCTTGGTTGACCTGTTCATCGAGCAGAAACCTCAATGGCTCTAGCAGATCGTTGATCTGACCTCTAAAGGCCGGCCAGCTATCATCTGCTCTCTGAGGAGGCGGGTCGTTCCTGTCCTGGTCGTTGTCTTTGATTTGAGATCAGTCCAAAGATAAAACAAAATAAAAACAAAAGTGAGAGGACCAGAGATCAGTGAGCGATAAGGTTTTGGACAAGCTATCAAACGAGTCGGACACGTCCGGGTTCAGACTGACTATATGCGGCCTGGGCACATCGTTCGTACAGCGAAACCGCTTTCTTCAAAGGTATCGATGGTTGGGAAAAAATTGACTGAAGAAACAGTTTGTGAGTATGACCGTGAGCCATGTTTCGAGCAAGTTTTGGGTTGGTCAGAATCTGCTGGACGATGTTGGTGATGAGCTAGATGGTGGAACTTTAAGCCGGATGGGTGACATACTATAAAAATAGTATTGTAAAAATATACAACTATAAAAATTCCTTTGTATAGTTGATGTTGCTGTTATTTTCATTTGGCATCACCTGTTCTCCGGATCTGTTCACCATCTCAATTGAGGCTCATCAACGTTGTGTGCATAAACCTTTGAGGACTCACACTCAACGTCTCGTGCCAAAATCCATATTCCCTTAACTCTCGCTGAGATTCCTTCCACGTTCGCTTCGTTGACCTGGCCTTTCTACATGACAAATGAGGATACCGTTTGAATATCTGAATATTCGTCGGGCTGTGCTTCTCTTTGCGTCTTTTACGTTTGGGTCACTTGCCTTGAGAGCCTATTATGCGATTATTCTGTCAAGAGAATCATGTTCAGACCCAGGAATGACTCAATGGGGAAAGCTTGTCAGTGCCAGTTTCTTGCTGATTGTAGAGTTTGTGCTGCGAACGAGCAAGGTTTTGACTCCTTTTTAGAGGCTTGACAACATCGTTCCCTTCCTCATTCTCAGGCTGATGACGTGTATCATCTGGGTTCGACCGAGCCTTCACTCTACTATGGATCTCTTCACAACTTTACATACTCATTCCCTAGCTCATCTTTGTTAAGGACTCCGCTCCTTCATTCGGTCAACATTCACTCTTCACATCCAAATTCGTCTTTGTCTTTTCCATCGATGCTCGACAGTCGACTCATTTTCCAGACTGACAAGGAACTGAGAGGTACCGAGGCGACCCGATCGTGGACGCTTAAAAACCCAGAGTGGAAGTATCGGTTTTTGGACGATGCAGCAGCAGAAGCCTGGGTCAAAAAATGGTTTGATGAAACAGAGATTGCGCACGCTTGGACATCAATGAAGGCCGGAGTGCTCAGAGCGGATTTTTTGAGATATCTACTGATGCTCGTCCATGGCGGGGTTTATTCTGACAGTCAGTCATTCATACTGATTCTCTTTCGCCACCTCGCGCTCATGATGTACTAACCATCTATCAAACACAATAGCCGATACGGTAGCTCTTCGTCCGATAGACCAATGGGGGAAATTGCATCCCAACTTATACACCAACGGCTCACTCTCCTCATTCCAGTATAGCCCAAATTCAGAACCTAGTTTGATCCTAGGTATCGAGGTAGACGTCTGGAAGCCTGGTTGTAGCTGGATCAAGAAATGGCCCCGACCACTTCAGATTGTGTAAGTAATATAGTGTTCCTGTGATCGAATCACCGTTTCTGTCCAATGAGATGATTCTCATTACAATCACTACGATCAGTCAATGGACCATATCGTCCACCCCACATCACCCGATCTATATAGATGCTGCTCGAAGGATAGCATTGACTGCTAGACGAATGGAGGAATGGACACAATCCCGTGACAAGCAAGTCGAGCTATTGGAGGGCCTGGCCGATGAAGCGTCTCTCCGGAAGGCTCGCGGGTTAAAGAATATGCACTGGAAAGATATGGTCAACACTTTAGAATGGACAGGGCCTGCCATGTTCACTGATGCTGTCCTTGCGTTCGTGTTTCACTTGTTCTGCCACCGCATTCCTTATGTTAGCCACTTACGCGATTGGCGCTTGTTCTTTTCGCATGTACCTATCCGTTCTCTCACTTGTATAACCAGATATCTTAAAACCCAATATGACGTCACCTGGCCATCACTCCAATCCTTGACCGAGCCTCTCCGGATTGGAGAAATCCTCATTTTGCCTCTCGCTGGTTTTTCTCCTAACGCAGATTCTGACCTCCGATGGTCTCGGCCCTCCAGCCCTCAGTCAAGCGTCCTCCATCTCTTTAGAGGAAGTTGGAAGAACATGGGGAAATGGAAATTGTTCAAGAGGTGGCTGGCTGACCGATGCGGACACATCCTCGCGTTTGGCATGATCGTTACTCTCTCCGGCGTGGCTATATGGTGTCGGTTGAGGAGGACGAAACGGCAGCGGATGACAGCATCAGGGATTGGAAGTGAAAGTGGGGAAGATGGTTACGAGTTAGTCTGGGATTCGCAGGATGATGAGCTTGAGGAGGCTCAAAGCATGAAGAGCCCATTGAGAGATATGAGGACAGCATAGATAACGATATAGGTAGATGATCAGTGAACATTTCAATTCAATCTTCTTTCCCTACTTGTATACATCTGTTTCTCGCTCATAACATATTGTCCATAGCGGTTCTATTCATCCATAAGATAGACTGTGTCTATATGTATAATACACTGGATAACGTTCATACCTCATACGCAGTTATATACTTCGCAACAGCTCTCTCAACCACTGGCATCATCACCAATGTAATGAAAGCTTTTTATCTAGATTTTTCAATCAATCCAATCGGCCTTCTCTGCCTTTTCTCCTGAGTGGAGCTTCCTCAGCTACACTACCTATCGACCCAACTCTAAGATGTGATCCTCCGACCCCTCCATTCATCGTCCGACCTCTCGTCACGATTCTACTTCGCCCCAGGAAAGGGATGACACGATGGATCGACGTAGCCCTAACAAGTCGGAATAAGACAGTAGACATCGAAGCTGCACCTCGACCTCGAGGTGTAGACCGGTAGCCTGGTCCATCGTAATTGAGAATCTCGATCGGCGGATTCAATCGAGGCCAGTCAACATAACTATTTTTAACGAGCAAAAAGAAGAACGGGTCATAAGCTAAACTCTTCGAGCGAAATAGCAAAAATTCGATAGAAAAGAGTGAGTCTCTTACTAAATTCCATGAGCCCAGATGTAAAGAAAAGAGAGTATGGTTATGGTAGAGGCAGCCCAGAAGAATGGCCAGCTTATCGGAATCACTTTTTTTTTTTGGTAAGGATACAAAGAAGCATGGCTAATTAAGTCACACTGCAGAGATACGTGGCGTGGATGAAGAGGTGCGTATATCAGAATGAAAAAAAAAAAAAACGTACGCCACCACCATGCATAAAACTCAATGAGACATAAACAACCTAGCGCCGTTGATAGAACGGTTGGCATCTGACACGTTGACGATGTTGTTAAAGAACTATTCAGCGGAGAAGACAATCAGACAGAAGGAAAGCTGTACTTACGATGCGCATTAAAATCGGCCGAGTATCGATAAATGGCGATACAGATCCTCTTCTTACTGACCAAGCCCCCGTCAACAAGTCTAGTGCGTCCTTTTGTCGAGCAAATATTAAGATATGCCCAAATTAAACGTTCAAAGAGTTCAGCACTAGGTTTGTACATATAACCCAAAGAAAAAGTTGAACAAACTTGTCTCGACCCATCAAGGTAATTGTTCTTCACGTATCGTACTACCGAATTCCATCCGTCTACAGCAGCACCCTTAGAGGATCGTTTGCCCGTCCTGGTGAAATCTGTTTTTAGTGCGCCTGTACCAGAATACGCAAGAGAAACAACGTCCGCATGGTCCGCCCAGACTGAAAGGTTCATTGCCCATCGTGAGAATGCGATAGAGAGAAATCAACTCGCTATGTCTGATATTACAGGGAAATTGGGTACCAAGGGAAATAAACCTACCATTTCGGAAGACATGCATGAATTCAGAGTGATGCTCGACAGAATCTGTACCGATTAAAACCCCCGAGCTTCGTAGTTGCCGATCCAGAACATCTCGTGCCAACGCAGATTGGACAACATTAGTTCGATCTTGTAGTGTTGACATGATACGTATAAGTGAATAAGATAGAAAAACATGAGCTTCTGGTTTAAGAACGTGATGGTTGGTCTGAAAGACGTGTCCATACCTAAAGAATCCATGCCTGTACCGAAAAAAAATCCAGAAACGGACGAAGAAAACGACAAATGTTCAATATCCGAAGGGAAAGCATCAATCTGCTAGAAAAGGGAAGAAGAAACCCATACAATTTGTTCGTATCACCGAAATCTGAAACTTCTTGGGTGGGTAGGAATATGTGTCCGACTCTGATGGACTAGAATAATGGAAATAACTGTTGTTTGGAGAGGGACATTCCCCGTAAAAGTAAGAACGATTTTGGCCACGATGATTGAGAATACACTTAAACACACCCTTCTTTGTCTAAATCCTCTCTCAATCGATCGATCAAGCCCTGCACTTTTTCAAATTTCATCCCTTTGCACTCTTTGTGGAAGTCAAAGTACATATACTTCGCTCGAGGTTCATTAACAACGAGCATAGCGTTCTCGAACGCCTCTTTGATAGGCCGTTCGTACTTAACCTGGTTGACAAGGTTGACTAAGTGAATGTCCCCATAAATTACTATTTGCTCGGAGAGATGAGATTGAAGAGCAGCCGCCTAAGATGACCCAAAAATCGATGATGTTAATCCTCCAGAGATAAGCAAAATGAGTAGGTGGAAAGTTGAGAGATACACACGGTTTCGGGAAGAGCCATCACTTGTAGATCAGGCGTATATCTTAGGTTGTTCACCTGCGCCCAAAATATCGGAGCGGAACCCCTAACCTGAACAAAACTGAACCGTTCCCTCCCGTATACCACACTAGACAAACCCGTAGAACTCGAGTGTTTCTCGTCCAAACTCTGTCCGTCTGATGTATTGGGCGACGATGATGGTTTATCGAACAAGACGATCTGCTCCGTCTCTACATAGTTGGCTGTATTACCGTCATGGTCTATACCTCTAGTAAAGAACCGAGTGCCGGATCGATGACGGGATCTACGCGAAATAAGAGCGAGCAAGATGGGCTGGCTGCCAATTTCAGTTTGACGGAGTTCAAAATCTAGAATGTATGAACGTAGCAGAACAAGATATCATAAATCGATCAGGCTCGCTAAGAACATCGAGACACTATAACTCGGTGACACATTATGGGATAAATAACTTACTGCCGTACATCACGGGTAGAATGAATTGGCTCATCTGAGGTCACGAAGATCGATAGACATCAGCAACTTCTCGACTACCAAAAAAAAAAAAGAAGAAGAAGAAGAAGAAAGATACTAACAGCAGGATCAACGGAAACCGATCTCCCAGTGCTTGATACTCTACCGATGTCTAGGAATTTTCGCATTAACTCCAGGTTCCAGAAGAAACGATCATCTGCTCGCTCCTGAAGCCCTTCCAGCCTATCTTCTCCTCCCGCCGCTCTGACTTGTCTCCATTGTCGTTCTAGAGTGTTCGTTAGATCAAATGTATAAGAGAAGAATAGGCGAGCGGAATCTAAGCCTTGCTGGACGAGATCCTGAAGCTGCGCCTCGTATGGCGAGTACAGTCGAGCCGGGTCGAGTGGGGAAAGTGGAAGGAGCAGATGAGAGGAGAGTTGATAGATATCGTGATTAAGGAATTTACATGAATGAGATTTTTGAGTGATCACAATAAGATAGTCCGCTATAAGAGTGCAAGAAAGAGAGCTTATTAGTATGCATGCGAAGACACAGCAAGAACTAATCAGAGTACGCGTAGAAACCCCCAAAAACTCACTCATGGCGAGAGAGATGATACCCAAGATGCCATGGATTGTGAGAACTTGTTCGGTAGAAATTGGTGCTGTTTTGGTCGTAGCTATTTGCTCCCCAAATTCAAGGCCATACAAAAGAAAGAAGCTCAGAAATAATGTGGGCGAATTGATTCAACAGCAAGATATAGATGGAAGCTATCCTTACGGTTCAACACGATGTTGCCCGTCATTCGGTCGATGACAAGTGTGTCCAACTCAGCCACTTTATCCGTTAGATCTATTCTAGAAGCCGGTTGAATAACCTAGGCCATCCATAGCGCCATGTTGAGATCGTAGGATAAAAGAGGAGACGATCACCAATATTGAATATGAAAAGTTTGTGAGCCATAGGAAAGGATGTGAGCCCAAAGATCTAGTAGAGGACGCGTTCGTTGAAGAGTAAACTGGGTGATAGCAGAGACTCACATAGGCATCATTACTGATGTACAGATTGAGTGATTGGTGAACTGATCTCGTTGAAGGTTTGAGATCCATCTTCAAACGTGCTGTGTATAGTTTGTTTCGTATGCTAGCCTGGATTAGAACGATGGATCAATCGAAGGCTTAGGGAGAATGATGTGCTGTCGAGGAAGAGAATGATGTGTTGTCGAGGGAAAGGATGATGCGGAAGTACACGTTCAACGTTATCAGACAATCTAAAGCCTATTGATCCAGCAAGGCCGTACCTCACTAGGCGAGATTTGTCCTAGCGAGCGAAGCTTTATATCTGAGTGTAATGAGGAGTCGATGAAGTTGGAATGGACCGATAGATGGCTAGTTTGTTGATGGAGATAATTGTTCAGGCGGTATTTCTCGGGATCCTCATCTTTCAATATTCTTCATTTCCCCCCAGTAATCAGCATGCACATGTATCTTAACCTCCCTTGAGTTTCGAATTCAATCAGAGATTCTGCATGCCATTCATCATCCATTAAAAATAATGTTGCAAGATAATCAAGCGCAACACGACGTGATTGTTCGACGTTCTTTTCTTTCTTTCTATAATAATAATAATGATAATAATAATGATAACATACGTATCTTGCGCCATTCAACCGGCCTAAAGCTTGTGAGGCTTAGACCGACCGATCCACTATGTTCTTTACTTTCACTCGATCTCCTACTCGCCATACGCCTTCTGGATTCAATCCACCAATCTCGCTTCGAGCAACTGGAATCGCGTAGACTCCCAGTAATGGACATAGCACACCTACAAACTGACAAGTTATAGTTCATACCTTATTCAATTGCGTTTCTAAACGAGTTGAAACAAGATAAGAAAACAGATTTTAGATAGCAACATACCTCATCTTGCTTCTTTGGTCGTTCTGATGCGATGACCTTGTGAGGTAGAGTAGGATGCCTGACTCCCGTGTCAGGGTCCACATTTGGGAGCTGGAGATAACAAGTACTGGATAAGCAAGATTTTGTACAATAGATGGACGGGAAGTGTCGACAAAGAGAGATTAAATGTACACACAGTGCATCTTACACATTCTCCTACCACTAGAATGTCATCTCCTCCTCCTGGTTTTCCTTCCAAGGTGGTCAACTCTAATAGGCCCCAGTTATCCTCCTCAAATGCGCCATAGATATCGTTGGGTCCAGATCCATCGTCGAGATCAACGACGATATTCGGCCGCAGTCGCTGGATAGCATTGTTTAAGGGAAAGTTGAACGCAACGTCAGTCGAGCCAGGTGCGCCTGAGGGAGCAAGATTAGTGATTGACTCCGTGATCGAACGAAGACTTTGAAGAGATATCATGTGGAGTGGGTATGTGTCTGCAAACGCCTAATGAATGGTAAGTAAGTTCAGTGATTAGAGCGAGAGTAACAAAAGGTAACAAAAAATCCTATCAAGGCATGATAATCAAAACGTCAAGGCGTACCGTGGTACTCTTCTCATAGCCTAGCCCCGAACTAGGTGCTTTCTTTCCTGGACCTCTTACATCCCCTGATTTCTGGCATATCCGAACAGGTCTTCCGAAAAACTTTGAGAGTATCTCGTTCGAGGGATCATCTGGAGGAGGTGATACGCCTGTGAGTGTCATCGACCATAAGTTTAGATCTTGAAACCTGAGCATCACCCGCGATCGAGCATAACGAGATGCGCAACCAAACAGAAGCCATCAGACAAGTCACTACCAGGAATCTCTTCGTCGTGTTCTTCTGAACAGAAAGAATCTGTAAGAATCATACGTTTCCCAGTCCCAGAGATCATCATCTGTAGGCTCGAGTGGTAGGTCGAAAGTTTCATGACCAGACTCAAACGGGACATCGACAGCCAGTCTATCTTTCTCTATTCGACAGGTTATGAGGACCATCTGTATGACCATAGCCTTCTCGGTTCAATAACATGTTGCTTGACAAACTGGTGGAAATGTATTAATAACGAACAGCGGGAAAATTCCTGGCGGTACAGGCCTTCATCGTTTTAAAGTCGACAATCATCCATTGTCTGTCATACTAGATAGAATAAAAACGAATAAATCAGGTACAGTACACTAACGAAATGAATATATATGATCTCACTTTAAGGCCTTCGAGAGTGTATGTTGAGAATTCGATAGAGATTCCCCGGCAACTCTTTGAAATAATCAATCTATGATATTTAGAGATCCGTCTCTCCGAGAGCTGATATATCATACAGTAGAAAGGCTTACCTTGATAGGATAGATCCATATTGAGCACACTCGTATACAATCTTTCGAGCAAGAAGAGCCCACCATCTGACTAGAAAGAAAGTGTTGTATAAAGTAGAAAGAGTGTACGAATTGGATGGTAAGATTATGCCGAAGACGAGCTTGTCGGACTCAATGAGGTGCTATTGGACAGTCGAACAATAATTAATTCTAATCTGCTCTCTACCACCAACATCATCGTTAGCGATAGCAAGCCCATTGCCGTCCCTTTCTCTCGCTCTCTTGAGTATACAGGAAAGTGAAAAATGCCCACGATAGTTCATACCACGGCGGCCACCATATCATCCCAGCATAATCGCCACCAGCAGCAACAACGGCAGCATCAAAATCATCAATCACGCGCTCGGTTCTCTAGTCCATCCAATACAATTGATCCATGGAATCTTCCTCGGTCAGATGAATCTGAAGAAGAGGAATCATCCGGAGTGACTGCCCGTCCTCAGCCAGGAATCTTTCAGACTGTAGAAGAAGAGACTCCGCAATATGGAGAAATTGACGGGCAAGATCACGCATCGTTTCGGTCTGCTGATGGAGTGACTGAGCGACTCAAAAAGAGATCAGAAAACGAATCATCTAGCCAAGGATCTTTCGACGAGGGTGTTCAAGGTCAGAGTGACAATGAATACGATGACGACAATGACGAAGAAGACGGAGAGAACAGGGTGGAGCTTGTTCAAAGTCGGTTTTTCTTTCCTCGTTCGCTCCTTCGTCTGAGGCATGCTGCTATGACCTGACAAAAAGATGAACATCCAAATCTGCACAAAGTTCCCTATAAGATCATCTTGAGAAGATATCTTCTAGTACCTCTACTTGCTTTGATATGTTTCGGAGGAACGGTTGCCTTACTTACATTTGCCTGGTGAGCTTCTTTTTTGCCCTCCCCTGTGGATATCAGCTGGCTGAAATATAAATTCGGTTTTCTCTTCAGGCCACCTCCTGATGGAGAAAATCCGTATCCTCATCATCCCAAACTCGCTCACTTCCTCGTTGGCGTAGCCTTCTACTCCTTAGCGCATGTATGTTCACTGTTTTCTTGAATAATACCATCGCCTTTCTCCTTATCAGCTCCTAAAATAATTTCATTATATCATCAATTAGTCTCTTCGAATCCCAATTGCGACCGTCTTGTCTCCTCTCCCTCTGTCTACATCCTCTCTTCAACGAGCTTCCACCGCTCTGCATACCCTTATCCTCGAAACTATTCGGCTCGCCTCGATTTCTATATTTCTTCCTCCTCTGCAAGTTTGGGAACCCGACACTCTTTCAGAAACCGATTTTCCATCTGAAGTTAATACCTCAGTCTCCTTGTCGAATAATCACATGTCTCCTTATCCATCTGTATGGGACCAACGGCCAGTGTTTGCCTCGGCTGCCTGGCTAGGCCTCGGATGGGCTGCGGGAGAAGTCACCGTTGGAATCTGGCAAGCGTTCAGTCAGCTGGGATTCTACAAACCAGTATTGCCTGATGTAGGCGGAGGCATTGAACTGGGCCTTGGACTGGAAGAAGGAGGATCACTAGGATTGGAAGGAATGGATGTCCAGAGGGACGTTATTGAGGAGGTAAACGATGATGACGACGATGACGAAGAAGATGAGAATGAACGAGAACGGGAAAGAGAAAGATTAGAGGAGGGGGTTTGGGAGCTCATTGCGGTTCAAAAACGAGAAGGTTTGTTATCCCTGTCTTTTCCCGCTACAACATCAACTGATTGAGACTTAAAATTCCTACTTTCTACAGAGATCGAGACTCTCTTGGGTGTCCCTCTTCCCAATATACCAGCTATCATCCTTGCGCTTTGGAGGATTGATTCCTTGTTTCTCAATATAGGCATTACCCTGTATGTCCTAGACTCTTATTTTACAGCCCTCTCGTTCTCTCTTACTCTTCATTTGGTTCTGATTCTCGGCTTGCTCTTTTCCGAATCTTGGTCATTTTCTTCGGTGATGTCGATAGCATATTCTCTGCTTTATTCTCGGCCCACCGAGACGATGGATCTACATGGCATGTTATCAAGCACATACTTCCCCTTTTCATCGCCGTCGCGGGTGGTCATATCGTCCTGAGTTTGATTTGGGTGGCAGGAATTCCTACTCTGGGCGGTGAGTAACAGTTCTCTGTGTTCTGGCTTGCAAGAGGTTTCGGCAAATATAAAAAGGGACGGTCATTGATGCATACTCCTTTTTCGTTATCCCATCGGGTTTCACTTGATTAGCACCGACGACGACATATGCTTCACTTTTAGTTGCTCTAGCTGTTTTCTTCTGGGGGTTGGGAGCCTGGGAGGCATTAATCTGATATGATCCCAAGTTTGGATTGCCAGAATCATGACTGATGAAAGTGTCACTTCGTCGAACGGTCTTTTCTAGGCCTGTCTATTTCTTGAAATTAGATATGATATGACCTTTACGATTGTTCCTAAACGCTCAAACTAAAGAACAAGCAAGCATGTCTTCTACTTTTGGCTTCAGTAAGACACACACGAGGAGCAACAGAAGACTTGTAAAAAAATATTTTTTTTTAAAAGCATAGGGTATATTATCATTCCCATGGCCTTGGAGATAAAATCGTTTAGATTTCTCAAGGTCATACAACTACTACATCAATCGATCCACTTTCCTTTTCCGACAAGGCATGTCTGATTGTCTCCAAAGCAGCATTCTTCTGTCGTTCGGATCCTACCTCGAATGTGACGCCGTCTGCCCAAGGACTCGGTACTTCAAACACTTTGAACAACTTCAACCAATTTATGGCTTCCGTCCATGAACTGAACCAATCCGACCCATCTCTCGGTGGTTGTGTTTTAAAGTCCCAGATCAAAGATCGACCTTTGATGGAGCTGTGCAGCTGTTCCGAGGGACCAACAGATGTAACAGGAGGTAGTGTTCGAAACAGAAACTGGAGTTGTCCGCTCGGAGCAATTGAGTCTGGAAAAAGCCCAGCAAGCCGAACGGTTCGTAGTCTGTTCCATTTGTCAACTCCCGCTCCTGTTCGATCGTCGACCTCGAGATCTCCTTGTGGGCAGCCGGCCCATTCAAAATGGACAGGGTTCACAGAAGGGAATACATATGAAAATAGACGGAAACGTTCAGGGTGAGACGATCTTGTGGTGTTCCTTAAACGAAAGCTAGAGAGTTGGAGAGGAGGTAACGACGATAGCCGGGTAGGTATCGAAGGTGCTGGTCGATGAGGTGTTCGACGAGGGGTAAACTTAGGGGGGGTTGTGATGGCAAGGTGTCGGGTATTCGACAGGGAAAGATAGGGAAACAGCCGATTTGTTGACTTGATGAAATCTGTCTAACGAGAAACAAACCGACAAGGAGTTGGGGTAGAAGTAGTATGAAAACATGTAAGCAGATGAAAGAGAGATATGCGACATAGGTCGAGTGATGAATTAAGAAAGGTTGTTAATGTAAACATGAACCAAGGAAGTCAATCAGTGATCTGTTCTACCGATACGCTGTCCATCAACAAATTGAAATAAGATATACAGACTAACCTCCACGAACAAAGCATCAAGAGAATCCCAGTCTGTGAGCTCGATTTCTCCGTATAGCAACGGGCCAGCCACTCGAAGGACCTCAAACGAGACCAAGCAAAGCGCAAGTAGTGTTGACCGATCGGCAAATGAAATTATAAGACAATACATTTCCCATGGAAGAGACGCTGATCTGGCTGGCCGTTGACTACGAGTCTGAAAAGTTAAACGTTGAAGGAAAAATAAGCTGAATACTTGACGAAGTAAAGAATTAAAGATCAAAAAGGATCAACAAGGGCAACAGACTAGACTCACAATTATTGGGGTTTCTGGTTTGTCTTCTGCTTCATCTACAAGCATTTTTTGTTACTTGAGTTTATGAGATATGTTTGGTATGTGCAATATGGTCGATTCGAGTGGATGGTTGAAAACGTAGGGATAACAGACTGGATACAGCTGTCCCCAAGGAGGATGCCTGTGGGGAGGGGGAGGAGGTGGTGATAATGAGTTTGATTTAGGAAAGGTAGATGATCAAATTAGCCACGTGGTCTTCCGATTTTTTCCTCTACATTTATCTCACTATCATTTGCAACAATAGATTAACCGAACGCATTAACGAGACAAATCGGGCACGACAGGCTGCAGACTTCAAGAACCCAAAGAGTGAAGCAAAATGTCGCACAAGAAAAGGACTTAAACATGTCAAGAGCCCTCTTGGCTCTTGGCTCGAGCAAGTAAGAGATAAAATGCTGAATGAAATATGGATATAGGCTACAAAAAAGGCATTGACCCAATACAGGAGTACACTTCTTCTGACACGCAGGGTTCCAGTTGTTTCTGAGGCCTAAAGAATATCATTACTGAATGATCATGATAGTAACTAGAAGTGGAGCGAAGAATGAAGTATGCTTTTTAGCTGTCAGAAATCATTTTGATCAGATCGAGCACGACGACCAGAGTGGTTTCGGTGTGCTCGTCTAGCTTATCCTTCATAAAGATGCATAGTCAAAGCTAGCTTTGTTCTTATCGCATCATCCACTACCGCTATCAGGGTAATAGTCATTGTATCAGACTTCGTTCAAACATGAGCATTCTTCTGTACACGATAGTGAGAGAAAATCGATAGATATTGAAGAATGGGTAAAAATACGTAAGACTGAGTCGGAACCTCAATGTGTAGAACATGAACATCCGAAAATTACAGAAATTAGTTAAGAAATCGAGAAAAAAACCACCATCACCTTACTCTCGTCTATGCAGTTTCATTTTTCAGCCTCTTCGGGTGCCTTGTGTCCATACGTATCGTTCAGTCGACCCCGGACGTATTCACCCGATCTGAGAATTGAACGAAAGAATTCATTGAGTGAGCAAGCTCAAACGTGTCTGTTGAAGGTACAACACTCTTGGAGGTATAGTCATTGAAACGGACTGACAGTACAGGTTGGTATCTAGCGGGTCGATCAGCAGAGACACAAGTGTGGAATGGCTAGCGAGCAGAATATCTAGCATCAGCATCCAGATGATGAGATAACGTAAGTGAATATCATCGGCCTCACCTCCAACATAACATCGTAGCTGATTGAAAAAGAAGGAGTGTTAGCATATTTACTGTCAATGAGCAGTCTTGTAAGGTTGCCTTGAACAAAAACATAGGTGGATTGACGTACTCCGTTCCAAAGAAGAAGGGGATAGAGTATCGCTCTTTACCGGATTTGTTGATGGCTCGGTGTCGAGTTGATACAAAGATGTCGTCTATGAAAATGTGTATGGACAAATTGCGTAGTTTCATCAGCGGACAAGAGACATGGTGTTTTGAAATATTAAAGATGAATATAACGAACTGGACCATCGAGAGAGCTGGTCGGCGATGCTAAGTCGTTCACAGGGTATAGAATAGCTCAGTTCAGTTCTGATTCATGAGCTAAACAACGCACTTACTTGATGACGAATGTATCTTTGATAGGGGGTGCGTCAATCCCTGTCTACCATATTCAATGGTCAGATAATCTGGTCTAGTTGCGCAGCTGTTGGTCGCTGTATTCTGAACGAGGAAAACCGGAGGTTTACTCACACTCTCCACTTCGGTTAAGTACTTGTAATGCCCCAACATCAGTACCTTGCCTTAAGATTGTGAAGCACTCGTAATCGGTATGAGCCCCGATCCCTTGAATCTGGCCATTTATATCTACATCAGGAGCCTGGGATGGATAATGCAGCAGCCGCATGATCGCCGCCTTCTCTTTAGTCTGAAAGAGGATTGATGGGGAAGCAAATCAGCAGATATCTACATCAGAACGAGCACCGAGAAAGAGATAAACCTTGTCTGCAAAAAAATCTTGAGGAAGGCCAAGGGCAAGGGCAAACAGAGGGAAGAGTCGGTAGCCTAGGTCAAGGACTTCGTGACTTGGTGAAGTCCAACATCCGAATTTGCAGGAAAATTAATTTCTCCGTCGGGAATGCTCAATTTTTAAATACAAAAGAAAATGTATTTGACTTCACATAGAAAGGAGGTTTACGAACTAGTATTTCAAGACATCACTTCTGAATCCTTCAAGCGTCTCATCGGTAGGCCAGATGTTTTGACCATGGAGGCCTTGACCATCCAGTACGGGTACAGAAACAGAATCTGAGAGCGATTCGTAACCAATATTGAATGCTTCGTGTCTGAATGGTTTGTGCCAAGGTGCCAAAATCAAGCAAGAATGGCAAAAAGTCTTAGTGTTGAATGTTCAGTCACAGCTGAAGAGATAATCCATCCCACGCACAAATCGCCTTTGTTCTCAGGACTGAAAACCATTGAAGGATCAGTTGCCTATTTGCCATTACGTCCTTTCTAGAAGAGTAACATACTTTGTATTTTCCTCGAACAACCCCTGGTAGCCTTTGAAGTCGTTGCTCTGAGAGATGTGGAGCTTCATCTTGTCTTCTTTCGACAGATCTTGGAATAGATGTTCAGCCATGTCAAAAGTCGACTGGACAGTACTTTCAGACACAGAGTGATTTTTGACTGCATGGTTGCGATAAGGGTCGATGCGCAAAGTAAGTCTCGATGTATAGGTTGATCGCTTGAGATACTAGACAAACCATAGAAGAATCCAGCGATGAGGCACGCCTCACGAATCTTTTCGACAAGCTGGTCATTGGGAAGAGACAAATCGCTGAATGAGATCACAAAAGATAAGAAATAGAATTTGTTAAGTATCAACCGATTATGTGATTAAGATAGAAGGAGAAGAAAAGAAAAACGAGATAGCCATGACGAACATGATAGGAATGTGATCAAACTCTTGTGAGTGCAATACTTCGGCAGTAGAGAGAAGGTCTGGGGCGGACATGATTGAAATGTTCTCAGGTGTGTGTTGTGAGGGTGAGTAGATAATGAGATGTATAGGATAGATAACCAAGAAACCGAGATGTATCTATTCGAAGAGAAAAGTAATATATTGTTTATATTTCTCATACTTATTCTATCCATAAGGAAAAAAACACCGTTAAACATTCTAATCCGGACATGTCGGAGAAGCGCGTATTCAGAAGGATAAGCGGCTACTAACCGAGATGGACGGCTGAGCTAGCCGAGCCAGCCGATCTGGCCGAGCCGGCCGGGATTTCATCAGGGAGGCGTCAAGCTTCTTTCCACACAGCCTGAAGTTACGAATCACGTGATTTACAACATCTAGGTTCCATAGATGAACCTTCTCCTGGAACAATTATCAAACCCAACCATTCATACGACAACCACCCAAAGTCGTAAACAACATAGGAGTACCTAAAACCGTTGAAGGATAGCAGAGGTAACTCAGACCCAGGTGCTGATAAAACCACTAATGGATTTTTCCAAAGAGTCGACAGAGATTGGCGTCTCGAACTTGAGCACTCCATCAGAACCATCTAGTTCTCAACTTTCCTTACCACCTCCTCGTCTACTTGCTCAGGGTTCTAACCCTAACATAGTCGACGTGCATCCTCAATCTTCTCTGCTTGTCAATCCAGCACCTTCTAGTTCTACTCTGCCAGCAAGTGACTCCCCTTCTGTTAAATCTCCTGTTCTCCAACAAGTGTCTGTTCCTGTAAATACCTATGAAGTGGAATCTGTCTCTACTGCATCCAGATCGACGTCCTCTCCCCGACCTGAAGCTGTGCAGATCGATGAGATGTGTCCTTCTTGCTTGAGTCCAAATATTCCTCTGCCTCCAGGCTATCAGAAGCGATCTAAAGAGTTCCGAAAGAACGAGGACATATTGATATGGATTAGCTGCTCACACTGTTCGTGGTGAACCGCTATGTCTTTATTCTACTTACTCGGTTGACTGTATTCAGACTGATTAAGCGCCTTCTGGCTTTGCCTTTCATCTGAACGATGAACCTGCATTTTCATCTCAACCAGGTGAGGACTGGTACCATTGGCCTTGTGTTCGGTCTCGGAATCAGGGTATCCCTTCGGCATTGGAGGAAGATAAAGGGGACTGGAAAGCGCAAGTCGAAATGATAGACAAATGGTACTGTCCAAATCTGACATGGTATGCTCTTTCCCCTCTACCTCTTCGTATTTCTCTCTATATCGAAACGATTGACCGATCTATGTATATATCTGAGTTTCTCTCAGCTCTGGTCCAACCTCCGGTTACCTTCCTACCTTGAAATCCCATCCTTCTCGCCGAGCTTCAAGCCGTCCGAAGCCTGTTGTCGAGTACAACGCGCCTTCTCCGCCGCTAACTCAATCCTCTCCAGATTGGATTTCTCTGTACCAAAAATTCGAAACCCAGGGTCGAATTGTGACCGGAGATTATACTGAAATGCTCGGCCCGGATGTTACACTCCAATGGCTCATCCGAGATGGATGTGCGTCTGGGTGGTATGACCGGCATAGTCAAGGTGAAGGGCCCTGGGCCAAGCCTATTGTTGTCAGAGAGGTTCAAGGTGCTCCAGCAGGAGCAGGGATCGAGAGTCTCGGAGGAAAAATGCCAAAACGATCCTTGACTGTGGCAGAGATTGCCGAATGGAACGGACGAGACACTAAGGTCGAGGTGATGGATGTTAGTAATCAGTCGTCTAGCAAAGCCCCACCCGATAGGGAGAAGTCTGGATCTGAAGAAGAGATAGAGAAGTCGCATGAAGGTTGGACATTGGGCGATTGGTCGGAATACTTCCAGAAAGGAGAGGAAGCAAGAGGAGGCGAAGTGTTCAACGTAATCAGCTATGAGGTATCAGGAACCCAGATTGGAGATTTGATTACGCCACCCAAGATCGTTAGGTAGGTTTTGATATTTTATCTTGCTGAAGAGCCTATACGTTTTTTACATTTATCGATTCTGGTCTAACTAACTAATCAATATAATATCCATGTCTTTTTCACTCTGCATAACAGGGATCTAGATTGGACCGTGCGGTTCTGGCCGACATCAGATGCGAAGCATAAACCTAAAGTTCAGCTCTACTGCCTGATGAGCCCCGCCGGATCTTTTACCGTTTGTTTCTCTTGTTCATTTTTACTTTTGAGCTCGTCGACACCTAGACCAGACTATTTAAGTTTTGTCCTTTTCTGGGCTATTTTCTATCATAATAAAAAAACAGGATTGGCATATCGACTTTGCTGCTAGTAGTGTTTACTACCACGTGATGTCTGGCCAGAAGGTCTTTTACTTCAGTGGGTTCTTGTTTTCACTCTACCAACTTATTTCCCTGATCTGTTCAAATGAAGGTATTTCTATCTAACGTGTTTTTTTTTTTGACTTGATCATTATATCGTCGGTCTCTAGTTCGGCCCACAAAAAAAAATCTGGACGCCTACACTCGATGGTCTAGTTCAGGAAACCAGGCCGTTAGTTATTTAGGTGATCGAGTGAAAGAGACCGTTTGGAAGGTGACTCTGAATGAGGGTGACACAATGTTTATCCCTAGTGGATACATTCATGCAGTCGTCTGTGTCAATTCTCTAATTTGTTTTGAAACGAAGACCGATCTGACCTTTACCTTTTTATATACTGTCATGTCGCCGATCGATCCTTGCAGCACACACCGGTTGATACGTTGGTGTTTGGAGGCAACTTCCTACATTCATACAATATTCCAATGCGTGGGTTTTTTTTTTCTTTGTTTTATATTTGATTGTTTCCTAAACTCGTCTGATTGTTTTCATGTTGAATAATACAGAGCTTCAACTACATGATATCGAGATTGCTCTCGAGGTGCCGAAAAAATTCAGGTTCCCTCATTTTAACAAGTACGTCCCTCTCATATCCTTCATTTTGCTTGTCATCTAGATTCATGTCTCATAGTCTCAAAGGTTATGTTGGCATGTCGCCGAGCACTACAAGAAAGAACTTCAGGCTCGTCAAAAGATTAAGACCTCCCGAAAGACATCTCATCCGATGCCGAACACAACGCCCACCCCACTCAACGACAGCGCATCACATCTCGTCACTGAACCTTTTACTCCTCGATTACTCGACAACCTGTATTGCCTCTCAGTATATCTCATGCGTCAGGTTCGACCAAGAGAGCGAGGATCGAACGTGGAGAGCGTCGAGCCAGAAATTCCGTTTGATAAGATCAAGGATCCAGGAGCCGTGGCAAGAGAGTTGAGGTGGAGAGTTCAGAGAGCAATGGGCGAAGAAAGTGAGGATGAGACTGAAGACTATACGGCTGTTTCCGACAAGAGTGCAAAAAGGGAATTGAGTATAGGGAACCACGGCGATGAGAAAGTGTCGTCACTCAGCTCAGAGACACTAGCTTCCGTGCCTATATCAGCTGAGTTCAATGGTGGCGCAGGAAAGAAGAGACACTCTCTGGAAACAAAACCGGAAGAGGACAGTCACAAGAAGCAGAAGTTAGAAGGAAACGGGATGGAAGACTTTGCCTCCAAAGAGTATGTATTTTTGAAGTAGTTCGTGCGTCTACCAGTCAGACTTAACGCTGATATTATACGATCTTACTGTTCTCTATATAATCGAGTAGCCAATCCACATGGGATGCAGATGAAACTACCCAGCCCATTATCAGAACCCGTACAGTCACTCTTCCTCGGCCGGGTGGACCAATTGCTCAACCAGAACAAGCTCTTGAATCTTACCGATCTGAATCCCAGATTCAAACGAGAAAGCGTACAACGCCTGATGGTGGAATTGTAGTAGAATATTCAGGAACAACAAAAGTAGTGGTTAAGACGACGTGGGCCTCTTCCAAGAGTGGAGACGCAAATGGGAAGGGAATCAAAAGAGCTTCCCACAATCAACCAAACTCAGCTTGTTCTATGCAACAGGCGAACACAAACGGTTTCTATTCTCCATCATCTCTGATTGCTGCTAATCCGAATATCCAACGCCCGATTCACCCTACTCCATCCCAAAGACCTCATCCGGTCCAACCGATTAGGCCATCTGTGCCCAGTGCTCTCGTTCGGGACATCCCGATTAGTGGGCTGCAGCGACCATCACACCCTGTACAACCCTCGGCGCTCTTCCCTCTTCCTCCTCCTCCAGGCCAGCGCCCACAGTATCCCTCACGACAAGGTCAGCAGCAGACCTATCAACAGCCTCGACAACAGAATTTATTGCATCCAAGCCAGCCACATCCAGGATATACTCCGCCATCTTTGAATCATTCAATGAATTCCACTCCACAGTTGCCTACCGTTAATTCTGAAACCGTCCCAAGTGGCCCTCAACCTGCTTCCATAAGTGAAGTTCAACCCTTCACCGTGCAACCGGGCAGGTCGCGGCCTCAACTACTACCACCATCAGCTTCGCCTGTTTCATCTAATTCTCGCTCAACCACAAATCAACGCCTCGCTAATTTTGTTTCTCCTACTCATACAACTCCTTCGAGCCGTGTTCCACTGCAGAGACAAAATGTACAGCCTTCTATGGCGAAATTAGTTCATCTACCTCAAACAGCTGACTCTGGTTCCTTTCCTCGGCTAACATCTCCGCAAGGAAATCTAGCGACAAACCAGGCGATCGTTTCGAACACCACACCTTCAACATCATCAGAATCGATGCCTTTGAACAGTCGGGGAGGAGTGCCTCCTATACTTCCTTCCGTACCAGAGGCAAAAACTTCTGTACCTGTCAAACGCGCTGGGCCTCATGCTGCGCAGAGTTTGGGTCCCAATCTTCTACCATCCGTCGAGCTTGCTACTGAGATAGTCGCTCAGAGTATAGCAATCAAGTCTCCATCCACTCGTTCAAGAGCTGTTAAATCTGTTCCTATGTCTGATACAGTACTGGCCCCCGTGACTTCGTCTACACATGTGCATACAACCCAGGTGGTATTGCCGTCACCTAAGACTCCTATCACGGCCAAGGCGTCTCAAAGCTCTTCCCCCCGAAATCAGAAGTCTTCTCCGGCCATGACGATGAACCTTCGTAACCATCCCAATTTACCGGTTGTCCCTCCTATACCCACATGTACTCCTGAAGTTTCGCAAGAGTCAAAATCAACAAATAAGGTCAAGCCGACGGCGACACCGAAAAAGGTTGGGCCTCCTTTGACCAACTCAACACCGATGACGACAAGACAACGGTCATCCGAAGGACATCAGCCTGTCATAAACACCGCTCAGTCGATCGAAGAGAAACTTAAAGTGGCTTCTGTGGCTATAAAAGCACCTAGTATTGCTGCACCTGCTCCTGTGACTACGTCATCAGAGAATAGGCGAAGGACGAGATCAAGTCATGGGAACATCGTCGAGGCTGATAGTACGATAAACACGGTGAGTCCCTCCCCAAACAAGCTGGAGAAAGCTTCGACGGAGGCGTCTCCAGTTATGAATATGGATGTGGACGACTCGCTTTCGCTTTCTGAGCTCTCTGAAGAAGGGGAATGAACGGGGTTATGTACGCTATGAAAGAAATCTTTTTGTCTGGGCGTGCATATGTTCGTCGATCTGATTCATTATTTTGAAGGAGCAAACGTCTCACAACTAGAGAAAGGTTGTGCTCTCTTGTCTGTATTAGTATCTGAGAACTCTCGGATCTGAGAGATCTAAAGGTTCATCGACTAGGTTGAGAGGGCGAACCATGCGGGCATTGATTATATAATCATCGAATTATAATAGCAATTTCAGTTGATTTTCTTCTTTCTCTCAAAACATACATCACATTTAAAGGCGGCCATACAGCCTATCATTCCTCTTCTTTTCGTTTGCCTTTCCCTTTCTTCTGCATCCTCACCCCTCAGAGTGATGGACGATGTCTGCCGGATCCACTCCAGGTCTCACTCAAGCCTTGAGCCTTGATCGACCACCTCCGTCGAGCTCAGCGGGCTCAGCTCTTTTGAATGAATACTGTAAACGGACCCCGCTCTCTTTGCCGACATTGGTTTCGACATCGCCCGGGTTGATGTCCTCAACCAGTGTAGTCAAGAAACGAGGAAAAGGCAGACCGCCGGGTAGTAAGAATCTACCAAAACCGCTTCCAGGTGCGCCACTACCTCCCAGAAAACAGCGCGGGCGACCTAAGAAGGTTTGTACGTTTGCTTTATAAGGCAATTTTGGGTTCTATATTCTGTTGGATATATGTTTAATGACCACTTTCGTTTCGGGGAGACAGTCTATTCCTTTGGGTCCAGATGGTCAGCCAATCCCTTCACCACCTAGACGGGCTCGTGGTAGACCTCGTCGTGATCCGAGTTTACCTCAACCTCCTAAACGATCCCGAGTCCGAGCGCGACTGAGTGTCCCTGTGATATCGCCCGTGATAAACGAGTCTGGGACGATCAGTGCGAATGTGAATATGAATACAATGGTGGTAACTGAGGAAACCGATTCAAAGGAAACCCCGGTAGCATCTGATGAATCTACCACTGGTTGGGCACCAGTTGAGGTTTGGATGAATGCAGACTCTTCGCGAGTCATGCCTAGATATGAACTAGAAACACAGGCAGTCAAAGTCGATGAGAGTAGGACGACGACTGGTTCTTTTTATCAGCTTGCGAACCAATCAAACCCTGAAACCTTGCCGCTTGTCCAAGTGGGTTCCCTCTCCATGTCTTTATCTTCCCTCTTCTCTCTAATTTGTTTTGCCTGTGAGCCCAACTGATGCACGATCTTCTGCTTTGTGCATTTATGTGCACACATGCTTCCTTTTAGCCAACTGATTCATTTGAAGCATTTGAATTCCCAGACTTTCCATTCTCATTCGATTTCCCAGCATTCCTTCAGGAGATTCAACAGTACCGTCGTATTCAAGACGATCGGCAACCGGCGGATAACGTGCAAGGACAGTCGGGTCGTCCTCTTCTTACCTCGTCCGATCCATCTTCACTTCTCCATTGTACTTCATCCTCACCTTCATCGATACCATCAGAATCGGTAACATCTCCTGGCCCTCTTCCTTCCTCCCATACTCATCCTCGCTCAGAGAGTCAAACCCAACAGGCACGAACTGAACCAATGATAAGGACACGACACAAATTTTCACCTGAACCGCCATTGGTGTCAGAAACCGAACCTGCTCCTTTAGCGGATTCGTTTGCCTTTGATATGCCCGCTTTCTTGTTGGAGATCCAACAATACCATAGAGACCATTTTCAGGGAAAAGAGGATGATGGAGGGGATGGGGATGGGAGGTGGTGATTGTTTCTCTTTCTCACCCTTACTTTTCTTCTCTTCTCTCCTCTCGTCTGCCGTCTGTCCCCCTGTCGATAGCAACACAGGAGATGAACAATCCTGTCTGTCACTCACCGCTTTCGTTGTATCGATGTGTGTCACTTCTTTCTGCATCTATCTCTGTATGAATATCATGGGGTTGTTCTCTTCTCCTTTTCTCTCCTTTTCTCTCCTTTTCTCTCGTTCTCTCGTTCTCGTTCTCTTCTTTGGCTATAGATGACACTTCGTTCATGGATCCTTTTCGCTCTCATCCTTGTCTGTCCACTGTCTTGTCTCACAGCACGAGTCTGTCTTTTTCTCACTTTCACTCTCACTCTCACTCTCACTCGCTCTCTTTTGCAGGATGACACATGATCAGTAGACACGACGGAGAGCAACGACTAGCAATAGCTAGTAACAGCTAAGGAGACATCGGCATATTCACGCAAGTCAAGAACATAAAAACAGAACGCAAGGCAAGATATATGGACAGTATAGAGCGAAGGAAAACAGAGCCCAAGAAGAGACATGCAAAGGGATGAGAAGAAAGAGGAAGGAAAGAACGAGAAAAGGAAGTAAGAGCGAGAAAAAGGATAACAAAGAGGGAAAGGACAAGGAAAGAGTAGGAGTAGGAGAGGAAGACATATCGCGCCGCAAGTGTCCGATGGTTGATATCCGTCGGTCTAACGGCACGCGCAAACGGCTTTTTTACTAATGAGATAGAAATGAAGATGGAGATGGAAAGATGAAGGGTACGGAAGAGAATGAAAAGAGAAAACAAGAGAAAACAAGATGATCGGGAGAAAAACTACCAGGTGAAAGCCTCCTCATGGTAGACGACCTGGTGGGCGGTGATCCCGCCACCCAGAGACTGCTTGACGGCCTCTCTCGAAGCGTCGCAGAGTGCTGTCGGTCCACAGGTCGACACAGCAATCCGCTCGTTCGCAAATGGAAGCAGTCGTTCGACATGGGCCGCGATCGACGGACGACCTGCGGTAGGGACTGTTCGCACGGCAGGACCGAGGTGGGAGAACGATCGATCGATCTCAATGAGCGCCTGGTCGACCGGAAGGATGCCAGATGACTTTTCGACATCAGAAGATGCCGAGGCCGATCCAGTATAGTGGATATGGAACTCGATGAAGCCAGGAGGCATGGACGAAAACATTGGTTCTAGTCGGTTCAAGTAAGGGATAACCGCCCGGATGGAGTCCAGGTCTCGGATAGACCAAACAACGACAACTCGCTTGACGTCCAGTGTTCCCTTCTTCAGACACTTTGCCAAATCAGCCAGATGGGCAACGTTCGCGGCCACACCGGATCCTCCAGAGACAAGCAAGACAGAACCGTAGTGCTCGAGCTGGACAGAATGTCCATAGGGACCCTCAACGAGAAGCTTGACCCGCTTGGTGGACACACCCTGAACCATGCCGTCCTCGGTAGATGAACCGTTCTGGAGCGACTTGGAGAGCGAGTGAGTGAAACCAGAGTACGGCTTGATGAGGAGCTCGAGCGCGGCAGGCGAGTCAAGCTCCGAGTTATCAAACTCGTGATTCGAGGTAGAGTGGGTCGAAGCAGATGACTTCTTCTCGGCATCAGAATCTTGGTCAGAGCTCGAAGCATTCGAAGAGTGGGCACCAGACTCCAGAGGAAGAGGCATTCCCATCGGCCAGGTGATGGTAAACGGATGGGCCTGGGTGATCTTCCAGTCGGCGGATCGGACGAAGACATACGTTCCGGGTCCTCCCATTCCAGAAGGCCATTGAACGGAGGGAACCAGCCGAAGTCGCATGAAGTTGCCCTCGCCGACGAGGTATCCCTCGGCGGCAAATGCACCCGTACTGGGCTTGGTCGGTTTGGATTTGGGTGAGACAGAGGGCATGTTGAGCACGACGAGCCGGACCCATCGGAACAGGTGGTCCGAGGCCCAGAAACCGACAGCGGCGTAGATCCATTTGAGGAGATCGGACTCTCTGAGGAACCAAGCATGATAGTAGCATCCAACGACCTGTTGGGGTCAGCAGATGTGTAGGTGTGTTTATAAGAGGAAGCAGTTAGCAAGCGGTCTCTGATAGAAGCAGGCATACACATGGACACGAATGTGTGATGAAAGGGAGTGTGTGCGACATACCCAGAGGAGAGCACCGGTGACGTGTCCGATCAAGAAAGCCTGTACAGGAAGAACAGGAACAACAAAGGGAAAATGTGGATAATGGTTGTCAATAACGGCTTCGCGTGGGAAGTGATAACAGAAGATTTTGCATGAGAAGGATTCGCATCGGGTCGGAGATGGGACACACCTCGTAGCAAAGCTCTCGGACCCGTCGCTGACTGGCAAAGAACAGGATCAAACCTCCCCAGATGGCCTAACATGATAAGACAGGATGTAGAGGATAAGATTCAGAGGTCAGGTTGGGCCGTCGGATAGGAACATGGAAAAGAGAGAGAAGAGAAAATATGGGTAATTGGAATGAGAAACGTACGACGAGACCCCAGTTCCAGTAAGCCCTAACAAACATTGACGCCAATCTACCTGACCAGCCCATCATCAACAACCAGCCTGGGATTGAACGAAGCAGGATTATCAGTCAAAAAGAGAGCAAGCAATCAGAGAATGGGCAAATGACATACAAACTGTATGGACGAAACCGTGCATGAAGCACATCCTAGACACCCATCGATGATAGATCTGAATGGTCGAGTAGCTCGCACCCGTCATGGCAGTCAGGATGTTGTTTCTGCTTGCAAGGGCGATGGCAAGCGGGGTCAATCCGAAAGAAAGATAGGCTGATCGATCGGAGGCGACTCGGAAGTACTGGCTTCGAGAGTAGCCAAGGGAGAGGTAGCTGCATTCATAAGGTGTGCAATTAGAAGGAATATAGAATAGAAGACAATGAAGAAATGGACGGGAACAAGCGTTGAAGCAGACAAAGAAGATAAAAGTAGGTGAGCAAATGGACAGATGAGCGAGATACGACGAGCCGAACAAGAAAAAGAGAGAGCGAGGGACGAACGTCAAGTTAGGGTAAACAGTGGGCTGATAGAATACCATGAGGATATTGAAGGTGACAAAGATGGTGATAATGATACCGTGAAGTCTAGAGAAGGAGAGGGAGCACGTCAGGCCGAAGGGATGCAGAAGAAAAGACGTAGAAAAAAGATATGAAGGAGAGGACGTAGAGAACACATACCGGGTCGGGATCTGGACAGACGTCCACTTGCCAAGCGCACCCTTTGCTCCGATGAATGAGATTGGCTGAGACGTCTTCTTGCCGACAAGAGACGACAGGTACAGATGCTTGACGATGGCTGTCTGGGCACGCTGGACCGGGGCAGGAAGCTTGCCGGTAACCCACTGGCCGGTGAAGTGTCGAAGGGTGGCGATGATGAAAATGAGAGCGACGCAGCCAAAATTGGCGTAGCTGCAGATGAAGAGAAGAGGAAAGGAGAAGGGGTTTGGGTTAGAGATACAACAGGAAGAGCAGATGGGAATAGAAAGGACCTACTTGATGAACATTGGAAGCGCATAAGAGCTCCAAAGTCGAATGATTGAGGACTGGACAACAGATCAACAGAAGGATAAGTAGAGGACAAAACCAAGCGAGCAGACAAGCCAGCCAACCCACCTGAAGATAAGCGGGCTGAAGCTCAGAAGGGTAGTTTGCCTAGCATGAGCAAACAGGAAAGTAAGAGAAGCCGGTGAGCGAACATGTGAACGGCAATGGGCAGAGCGCAACGATGGACATCGGTACTTACGACCTGAGAAGTGACTCTGCTGCTGATTCCGTACTCGGCAGGCAGGTTCAAAGCCTCTTCAATAGTCCAATAACGCCAAGCCACCATGTTGAGAGTGTGCAAGAACGGGGGAGAAAGGAAAGTAGAGAGGGCAAAGGGAACAGATGAGGCGAGTGAACAGAGAAAGGTCAGTAAGGGGAGAGTCCTTGTTAGGTCAGTGAGGAAAGAAGAGGAAAAAGAAAAAAAGAAAGAAAGAGTCGATGGTCTTAAGAGTCAGTAAGTGGGTCTTTCTGGTGTCTTTCTCTTGTTTCTTCTTTCCGATTCTTTTTTTAACATTCCTCTCGTTTGTCGGCTGTCCTCCATTGTTTATCACATGGGCGATGAACAACAATGAGAGGGCGAGAATGTAAAAGAGTCAAGGGAGAAAAAAGAAAGAAAAAGAAAAGGGGAACGAAAAGGCGCAGGCATGGGGAAGAGATCGGTTGCGGGTCAGTAGAAACGACGTTGGTTGGCTGTTTGGTCCGATCAGATGTCCGATCAGATAACCGACGAATGAGAAAGTAGAAGAAAGTGAAGAAAAGTAAATAGGAAGAGTTGGAAAAGTAAAAAAAAATGAAAAATTTGGGAGGTGGAATCAAGATGGAGAGACAACCCAAAAGGAAATTAGATGCTTGGCGGCTCAAATTGATCGTCCAGATGAACTAGAATGGCGTTGATGATTCGTGCGATGACTGCCGTAAACAGGTGAAGGTGGAAGTAGTTCAAACAGGGATGAATCTATAAATAGAAACAGAGCCTCAGCTATCTGATTATCATGAAATTTGTCTTTTAACCAAGCCACAAAATTGGGACGACTTGTCCGTGTAAAACTACGAACCAAAACAATTGTCGCACACGGTGAGAAGGACGGGCATGACGACAGTAGGCGGTAATTGCTTTCCTTTCGTCTCCGTCGTCTCGTCTCCCGTTCTGGTCTGTCCGCTATCTTGTCTCACAGCACGAGTCTGTCTTTTTCTCACTTTCACTCTCACTCTCACTCTCACTCGCTCTCTTTTGCAGGATGACACATGATCAGTAGACACGACGGAGAGCAACGACTAGCAATAGCTAGTAACAGCTAAGGAGACATCGGCATATTCACGCAAGTCAAGAACATAAAAACAGAACGCAAGGCAAGATATATGGACAGTATAGAGCGAAGGAAAACAGAGCCCAAGAAGAGACATGCAAAGGGATGAGAAGAAAGAGGAAGGAAAGAACGAGAAAAGGAAGTAAGAGCGAGAAAAAGGATAACAAAGAGGGAAAGGACAAGGAAAGAGTAGGAGTAGGAGAGGAAGGGTCAGTAACAAAAGTTCTTGACGTGTTTATAAGAGAGAATAGTTTGAAAAAACGAAAGACGAGATGAGTTGAGACGGGCGAAAAGGACAACGTTTTCAAGAGCCAGTGGATTGGCTTCTAATTGTGGTCTCCGTCTGTCCTTCATCCCTCTTTGCATCACTTCTACAGCGGTTCCTTCCCTCATCGCTCATTCCTTCTCCTTCTTTTCTTCTCTTACTGCCACACCACCAATGCGCACAAGAACAAAGAAAGGAAAATGAGAATTAGAATTCAGAAGAATCGAAAAGACTTAGTGAAATGGAAGAAACCGGTGGCGGGAAAGTTTTAACATATGAATCACATTGGTTATCTGATTGGTTAGTAGATTGATCTAGGCAGTCAATCGGCGAACAAAGAGAGTCGAGAAGTTGATGGAGAGAAGGAAACATGATGCAATAGAACAAAGAAGTGTAGAGAAAATGATGATGAAGGCGAAAAAATCAACACACTGAAATCTTTCAATCTAGGAAGAATGTCTGTCAGCGAGAATTGCTCTGTCGATCAGACCGGTGCGGTCGGGAAATTTAGGAAATTGTATATGGTCCGGACAGGGCGGATTGTTGACAGGTTTAAAACCGCGGTGCCTATTACATATTCTAATCTGATTAACGTTTATTTATTTGATTGCCCCAGGTCTTAATAGGCTCCGGGCACGGACGGAGTGAAATTTATCTGATTAAACAATCTGATTCGCCAGTTTCTCTGCCTTTTCAGCCCTTTCCACCAGTTACTTCTCCGTACTTTGCGCTTCCTCCTTCAGCGATTCCGTACCTAACCGAAACATCAAAGACTCGCTAAAGAGACAACTTAATACACACAAGTTGTTTTTTCTCTTTCTAGTCTTTGTTCAGTTATATTGGCATGCGCACGCAGTATATCCAATATTCTTCACCCATCTTCCAGCAAGACTTTCTATCTGATTGGCTATGTCGATCCAAAGCTGATCCGTTCGGCTCATTGGTTCCTTTGTCCCATGCATTTCTTCCTACGATCCTCTCAAACAATAGATCATGCCAAGCCATGTGCGGCCGATCATCTCCATTCTATTTTTGGAGCCCTTGTTCCAGGTTCATGATTGTTTGATATCTAGAATGGAGGAGGAGAAACAAAATCCTCCTTGATTTTTTCTACTCTGAGCATCAACTTTTGGCCAAATCGCGCAAGCTTCCTTCTTCCTCGTGTCCGCTCTTTTTATCGCCTCTTTTTTCACATCGGAACCACTCCTGGTTGGTCGATCTACTAGATAGGATGTAGAAGATTTTTTAAGAAAGAGAGGATACTTCAAAGATGCTATATTGTTCACTCTCTTTTCTTGAAAGACCTTTCTCTCCCTCATTCTGTGAATTTTTCTTCTTTTTCTCTTCTCTCATTGAGCTCGTTAGGCCGATTCATCTAGTCTCCTTCAGCTTACTTTTCTCCTTCCCTGTCCTATTAAACACATTCAAGAAACAATGCGCTCAGCTCAGACCGTTGCGTGTGTCGCCGTGCTATCGAGTGTAGCCACCGCTTGGAACCCTTTGGAATATCAGACGTAGGTTACCTCTGCGTTCTTGACAAAACAACCTCTGGTCGTCGGCTCATCGAGGCCGCTTCTCTTTTCTTTTTTCATGTTTCCTCAAGGTATGCAAACTCGGTGATTTCTAGTGTCGCATCAATCGATACCATGTCCACCACTGCCTGGGCTTATTGGTTTGTCCACTCTGTCTTTAATTATTGTGTCCCATTCCTCTGTCCTAACCTCATTTCTGCCTCTTACTTCTTTTCTTTTCTTTTATACGAACAGGGCTCAGACTGCAGATCACGCTCTTATTCCGTTGTTCAAGCAGATTGAAAAAGCAGGCACCAACTACACCATTGCCCTTCCAACTATGGCTGGTTTCCGAACGTTTACAAATTCCAAAGGCGTCAACACCTCTGACCTCGCTACGTTGAACTCGAAAGGATGGAAGTCCACCTGGGCGGATGCTTACCCCTATCATTGTAAGTTCTCTCGAATCTTTTTGTTTTCACGTCGCCGCTCTTTTCGGCTGAACAGATCATGGATTCTCTTCTTTTTCTCAGTCCTCAAGACAGCCGTCAACACGACAGCCGTCACATCAAACGAAACGATCATCCTTGATTCCTACAAGACTTCTCCCGCCGGTGACTGGCCGCTTCAGATGGTGTACTACATGGATGGTATTATCAAGGCTAAGGACGTCTCTACCTCTTCGAGCTCTTCATCTTCCTCTAGTTCTTCCAACTCCACTTCTAGTCATAGCTCTAGCTCGTCCAACAGTACTACCTCTTCTTCTGGCCATAGGTCCAAGTCTTCCAACACTACCTCTTCTGCCATGTCGTCTGCTTCTGATGATACCGCTACAGCTACCGATTCCGCTGCCGCATCTGCCTCCTCGACTGCCGCTAGCACTCACAACCACAAGCGAGGCCATGGTGGGAAAGGAGGGTCAACCACTAGTACCGTTGACAAGAGTGGAATCTTCAACGGAACCTTTGGAGACACTTTCTGTTGGTTCACTGAATGTTTCTACTGATCCAAGTTGATGTCGACCGAGCACTGACTCTGCGTTTTTCTGCCTTCTCCAGACGGACAGTACAACGTGACGGTCCCAGATACTACAGTCGGAACGTTTGGGTTGGCCCAAGCTGTCGGTGGTTGGGTCGTGAGTGCCTTGTTTTTTTCTTCTTCCATCATTCCACTCTTTCTTTTCGATCGTGAGCTTGTTTCCTAAATTCCTATCGTTTTTTTTTCTTTATCCCCTTCCCCTTTCATACTGATTTGCTCAGAACGAGCCCAAGTGGTTGGAGGATGCATTGACGGATCTCTCGATCAACTACACCTCACTCGTCGCTCTTTATCCCTCGTTCGCCAACCTGTCTACCTCCCGATACACCCTCTTTGTGCCCCCGGCAGATTCTATCCCTACAAGCAACAGCTCAGCTTTCGAGTCGTTCGTAGGCAAGCACCTGGTCAAGAGCTTGGTCTACTCGCCGAAGTACGGATCCGGTGGACTGAACCTGACTTCCGAGGACGGCTCGACAATCGAGTGGACGGACAGCGGTATCAACGGCGCAAGCGTGTTGCACAAGGATGTCTTGACGAACGCTATGGTTCTTCAGGTTCGTTCTCTTTCTCTTTCCTTTCATCCGCCCCGACTTTCTCTCGTTCGTCCCCGAAACTGACCGGAGTGAAACATCCATGTTTGCTTATTTATCCTACGCGTTGCATCCTTAGCTCATCGACCAGGCATTTACCAACTAATCGAGCAGTCCGGAACGAGATGAGAGAAGATATATAAGATATATATATATATATTCTAAGAAAACTGACGAGACACGATCAAATTTGAATGACGTTCCTGTTCCTGTACATATCTGATGGAACTTCGCATTCTTTGTTCATTTTCTCGTTCAACTCCCCCCCCCCCTTTCAATGTTAGAAGCACGTCTATATACCTTCCCGTCTTTCTTGATCCTTGCTTTTGGTTCGCTTTGTTGTTTCCCTTTTGCGTTTTCAATATTGTTTCTGTGTCTCGCTTGCTTCTTGGGCTTCACGTGATCTGTATATTTCGTTTTTCTATTCCATGATTGCCTGCTTTTCTCAAGAGAGACCAGCATCACACACACACACACACACACACGTGGAACAAGATAACATCGATTAAGATAATAGAAAATACAGTTTATGGGCCCTCTCTAGAGTCCAACCACTTTTCCGAATCAAACTAGAGAAGGCCTGATAATGAAACCAAGACTCGACTTTGTGGTCCGCAACGAGGTGGCGATAGGAGAGATTGATTAATACTTGAGAATGATATACAACGCGTGGATGATTCCTGGTTTTTTAGATAACGATTGAAAGAAATCACACTCAAGGTAAGTCGGAGCATAACGCCAAGTGTAAGCACAGATGTAAGGGAGAAAGGACAAACCAGGGATGTAACCAAGGATGGTCAACAAGACGTTGATCCAGAAGTCGGCTATAAGAACATTGTATATGAGGGAAAGATCAGTTCAAAGCCCTTTGCCGTACTTCTTTCAGGTGAGAGATGAAAAGAAAGAGAGAAATGCCAAGGAAGCGAACGAACCGGCACATCCTCGCTCACTGTATTCGTTCGTTTTCAAGAGAAATACGAGCGAATGCCCCAGAAAATTTTGTTCGACAAAGGACACGAGATGAGATCCAGAGGAAAGAAGAGGGAGAAGAAGAAAATGTAGAAAGAGGAAAGAGTGATCAGCGGATAACGTCACCAGCCACTCGAGAAACAAGGTTTCTCTTTCTTTGGAATTTCCATCGTTGAATTCAAAGAAAACATTATTTTTTTAAAATCAATTTTAAAAAAACGAACAGGAAGACACCAAGAGGAGGAAGGAAGATGGCCAAGATGATCTTAAGAATATCGGAGCAGGTGACAGGCCTAAAAAAGAAGGAAGGGAGGGATGGAAAAGGCGGCAGAGCCAACAGAGAGAACAAGGAGTCAGGAAGGAAAGAAAAGAAAGAAGAAAAAAAAAAGAACAATGTACAACAACTGCAACTCACATATTGAACTACTTCTGGATGTTTTTCCGGGTTAAGGGTTGATGCAAAAGACGAAGGAAAGATTAAAATTGATGGATGATATTTAGAGGGAGAAAGTAAAAGCGGGTGGAAAGGAGAGAACCGGGACTCTTTAAAGAGTCTCCGCGTGGTTATGAGCCTGTCTCGTTTACGATGACATCACCGCTCATATTTATTTTTGCTTCTTACGCAGTCGGATGTTCAGTCACCTTTCCATTCAAACTTACGCTCACAGTCACCGTGTCCCTTCGACAAAAAGAATATTTTGAGTTAGGAAGCACAGTCGTTAGGTTTCCTTGCTTTGTCTACCCGAGCAAGAAAAGATTGGGCAGAGTGAGCACATGCATGCATACCACCCTGATCGACTCAGGAGGATGGAATGGGGATGATCGCCCGCTTATATACTCATACTCACCCCGCTGCGTGAACTTACTCGGAGGCTTGCTCAATCGAACAAAGGCAAACCTAATCTACATGACGCTTGATTTTCGGCTGGTCTGATAACTCCGTTGAATGGTCGGTTGTCTAATTAAAGTGATAAACAATGCTGATTCATGAGCGAGGTTCCGTAAATGTTCCATACTCTTAGCGGCGCTGACCGTTTGTCTGGTAGATGAAAAAAAAAAACAATTGGAATATAGTTGTAACGACAAGGAAAGGTATGATGGTTTATGCAATCTATGTAAACGAGAAGACAGGAGGAGAGATTGAGGAAACAACAGATTACTCGAGGCAGATCATACGACGCCCGAGAGGAACGACAGTGATCAAAGGGTAACTAGGGATACATCAATAAGAATGCGAGGTACGAAACAAGAATGGAACGGTTTGTGTAACGATGGAAAAATAGACACAAAGCAAACGACCACTTGATTTAGAGACCTTCGAAAAGAGACTCGGGCTCGAGACCCTGGAAAGAGATCTTGTAGACCTTCTCAAACAGGGGGTATCCGTCGAGTCGGCCTCGGGCCTCAAGGAACTGATAGATCTCCTCAGAGGTGATGGTTCCCTGAAGCTTCTGTCCGTCGAGGAGCTCGTCCTCGAGCTCGGGGAATGTCTTGCCAGACTTGACGAAAGCCTCGGCACATTTTCGGTTTCGTCCTCCGAATGAGGTAGTAATCTAATAAGGAATAACGGAAAATTAAAAGTTTAATATGTGTTATATTGTTTGAATGAATATAAAAAGATATGAGCGCTTACCAAATCAGCCACACCGGCAGAGTGGTGAGAAAAGGTGGAAGGGGAAGCGTCAGGGAAGAACTCCAAGGTGAACGAAGACATCTCCAGGAGACCGATTCGAAGAATGGCGGCTGTCGAAAGCAGATGAGGTAAATCAGCACAGGAAACTCAGAATAGGTGTTCAGCGAAGACTTACCCTTGGTGTTTCCACCCATACCGAGTCCATCGACGAAACCGGCAGCCATAGCGACAATGTTCTTGAGAGCTCCAGAGAGGGAGACTCCGGAGACATCCTCGATAGCGTGCACACGGAACATAGGGGTGTCGAACACGGCGTGCCAAGCCGCGGCGTCCTGCTCGGCGGGCGTACCGATGGTAGTCTCACAGAACTGGGAGTTGGCGACCTCAAGAGCGATGTTGGCTCCTCCAAGGGCGGAGCAGGGAAGACCAAGCTTCTCTTCAATCAACCAGGGGTAGGTGAAAATGTCGGGTCCGTGGACTTCAATACCCTTGATAGCAGAGATGGCTCGAGCTTTGGGGTGGAGGACTCCGGGCTTGCTAAGTTCGGCAAGAACCTGGAGAAGACGACCGGAATGATGATTTTGGTAGCGGTGAGCATCAGATAAGAAAAGTCGGGCCGGTAAGGAAGAAAAGAAAAATACTTACAGGAGGCAAGAACTGGTGAGGTACGCAGAAGATGATGAGCGTAGCGTCCTTGACGACATCAGCGAGCTGAGGAACGGCGATGAGGTTCTCGGGCAACGAGACTCCGGGGAGGTATCGAGCGTTGGTGTGGTCCTTGTTCATCTGCTCGGTGAGCTTTCCTCCTCCTTCAACCTGAGGCCCGGAAGAAGAAAAGAATTCAGAGTCAGAATCAGAATTTGAGAGAAAACAAACTAACGCGCAGAAAAAAGAACCACGGGACTGACCTCCTTCTCTCGGACCCACATCCTGACCTCCTTATCGAACCCGTCCTTCTCGGCCGCGTTCATGGCGGCAATCCTGGCCAAAGCGGTAGCCCAGGAACCGGAACCGACACAGGCAACCTTGTCGAACGAGCCAGGCTCTCGCTGGGGGGCCGGAGTGGACGCTCCACCCAGGCTGAGGGCCTCCATCTTGGGAAGGTTAGCGGAGGAACCTCGTCTGGAGCCGGGTGCAGAACCAGGTCGGGATCCGACAGAAGATCCTCGTCTGAGCTTGACGGTTGGTGTGCTGTCAATCTTAGTGTCCTCGGTCAGGGACGAGATGCCCTGGAGACCAGAAAGCGCGTTGTTGGGCAGATGGCTCGGCCTCGTCATTGGCGAAGGAGGTCGGGAGGAAGCCTAAGGATGGACACGTTTTAAAAGCATGTCAGTCTGGAAGCCTTTAGTGATCCTCTGATTGGATCTTGAGGGGAGAAAAAGGTAGGAGACAACGGGAAAAGAGCAAGAAAAAAAGAAAAAGAGAGAGAAAGAAAGGGTAGAAAAAGAAACAGGAAAAGAAAGCCAGGTCTCACAGGAGTAGACATGGGCGAGGGAAGGGTCGACATGGTGAAACCCTTCTCTGTCTTTTGCTCAGTTCGATCAGACATGATGACTAGATATGTATTTGTGTGTTGTGTGTTGTGTGTGTGTTTGTGTTTGTGTTTATGTGAGAATAAGTATGGGTGATGGGTTGAAGTGGATGGTTGATGGAAGATAAAGAGTAAAGAGAGATAGAAGAGATGAGGGTAGAAAAGACGAGAAAAAAAGGGGGGAGAGAGGAAAGGCAAGGTAGAAAATACGCAAATAAGGGGGCGAATAAAAAGAGATGGAGATCTCTCCTCTTTGACTTGATTATGGGCGATAGGGAGAGAGCAAGGGAGAAAAAAAAATTGATTCTGAGAAAAATGCCCACGTCAGAGTCTCAAAATGGAGAGGCAAACAAAAGTGGCCCCAGAGTTTGGAAATTTTTCTTGTTCTGATTTTTGATTTTTCTGATTTTTCTTTTCCTTTTTCTTTTCTTGGTTGCTCTGTTATCGTCATCAATAGCTTTTTTAGTTTTTTTATTTCCATTTCTTCTAATACAAAAAAGCCAGAGTAAACATCAAGACACTCCAGATGAACGGAAGAAAAGAAAAAAAAAAAAAAAAAAAAAAAAAAAAAAAAAAAAGCCTCCATTATGCAAATGGTAATGGTGCAAAAGAGAAGAAAGTAAAGAGCTAAAGAAGTAAACAGGGAACAGGGAACAGGGAACAGCAAGAATAAGAAGAGAAAAACAATAACTTTGGGCTCATTTCTTCTTACTCCCCTCCTCTAAGCGAGATGACAACAGTTTTTGCTTCCATCTTACCTTATGACCATCTTGCATGTATGCGTCTATAGGGCGGAAAGACTCTTCCCCCTGATGGGGCTGATATCAGAGTGTCTGTGCCTCTTGGTTCAGTGACGTCAGTGATTCATCTCAGACGCGGGGCCAGGTAACTGTGGAGTAGGCAAAATTGTCCCTTTTTTATTTTATTTTTATTTTTATTTTTATTTTATTATTATTATTTTGTCTTTCTCCTCTATGTTTTTCCCCATTTTTTTATTTCTTTTCTTTTCTTTCTCCCTTCAAGCGTGATGATGCGCATTCAATCTGTTCCTCTTCTTCTCACTCCGTGTCATTCCCCCACAGCGCGTGGTCATCAATCGTCGTCACACTTACACACCCGTAACTTTTACTTACTTGGCCTTTCCCCGGCCGCACGGCCCCCTTCCTTCTTTCCC